>APFE030805202.1:32740-66763 GCA_000404065.3 Pinus taeda
TTGGCTATGGCATTCCTTACTCATTTTCAGTTGCCCATTCGTTATGAAACGGGCACACACCTCCTCACATCCTTAAGACAGACAACAGCTACGCATATCTCTAATCACATCCATGAATGGAGACGGCATAGACGTATGATTAAATTTTGGATTCCCGACCAACTGCTTACGGATTGGTTCACGACTTCGTTCGTTCCTCCAATAGCTCAGGACATTGCTATGGGAGTGTGTGTTACTGAAGAGCAAGCTATCGCACGTGCTCAATATCTCGACTTGGTTTATTCTCAGTCAGGTACATTGTATGATTATTTGCCTGATGCCCCTAGGCCAGGAACATCCAAAGCCCCGCCAACACCTACTGTTGACGGCATTATTGGGTCTGTTAGTTCATCCTCCAAGAAAAATTACGCGAATCCTGGGAAGCAGAAGTCAAATGCTCCAATTCAAACCACTTCTCAGGTTATACCTACTTCTAAACCTACTTCTGAGGCTAATGTCGTTCAGTCCACCAAGACAGACAAAACCTCGAAAGCAAAAAAGAAAGAGAAAGCGAAAAATAAGCCAGAACAACCTAAACAAGAACCCCCTAAACCTCAACCTGAGGAGAGTGCCAAACGCAAACCCAAGTATCCTTGTCTTATCTGTGATGAGGATCACTATACCAAAGACTGGCCTCGGCGGTCTGAAGTTAGTCGTTTGTTGAAAGGCGCTCCCGGGGTCCCTGCAGTGCTTAAAGAACCCTTTCCCTCACAGCAAACTCAAATGGTCGTTGACCCCTCTCAACCTCCCTCTTCCTTCGGTTCCCAAGCGTTCATGGCGGGAACAATACCTGTTAATATCAGTACTTGAACAAAGGATTATCCATCTGCCAGGAAGGAGCCTGAGGTTCCCCCCCGTGCTCCTCCATTCAGTTCGAGCCCTCTCCATATCAGGAGACCTAGTACTGAAACGCCTCTTCGATCCCCTCCAAAAGGAGTACTCCAGAAATATTCTTACAACCCAAATGCCCGTGCTGCTCAGCACTACAATATCGTTGAGGATTTAGCCCAGACTCCATCAGCTATGTCCGCTTTAGAAGTTCTCCAGAGCTGCCCTTCTCAGAGGAAGTCCTTTCTATCCGCTATCGGCGGCATAGACCAGGCTGACTCGGATTTAATTACGTTTGACTTAAATCGCCATACACAGAGACTGCCTCCCAACATTGCATTCCTTATACAGGTCATTATTGATAAGAAAACTATCCATCGTACAGTCATCGATGAAGGTGCTTCAAATTGCATCATGTCTATTGCCTGTTGGAAAGCTATTGGTTCTCCGACGTTGAGTCAGTCTCCCACCACCTTGGAAGCTTTTGATGGAATAGCATCCCATCCTTATGGTATACTCCCACCTTTACCCATCTCTTTGGAAGGGAAAACGGTCGAGATGGAAGTTGAATTCGTTGATGCTACTCTAACCTACAACCTCCTTCTCGGACGCAGCTGGATCTATGCAATGCAAGTTGTCGCTTCATCTTTCTTTCGTATCATTCGTTTCCCTCACCAAGGGAAGATTATTACGGTCGACCAGCTGTCATTTTTCCCTTCCTCTTCGGAAGGAACTATCCCTTTTGTGGAGCATACCTCCAAATCAATTGAGAGTCTAGGTCACGGGCTTTTCAAAGATCCTGCCCTTATGGGTGTTTTTCCAGCACCGCCTCCGAATGTCGCTTCCGTCAATATGATTTCTACTTGTCTTGATCCATGGATCATTCCTCCCATCGACCAAGTAGATTCTTAGGACGACCAAATGCCATTGAGTCCTGCCGAACTCAACTACGTCGAAATCTTAGCTGCATCGGCTCCTTCTTCTGAACTTGCTCTTTCAAGCAAGATTTTCCACACGTTCGCTCCATCCTTAGGGCTTGTAGATCAAACTTCTTCGGATCCCTTAAAAGAAACATTTTCTTTCGACGATTACTTTACTAAATGGGCCGAGGCGATGCCTACACTGACTGAAGACGTTCACACAACGGCGCAATTTTTATTCAACCATGTTATTTCGCGATTCGGCGTCCCTCAAGCCATCGTCACTGATCACGGAAAGCATTTCCGAAATCATATGATGACGGAACTAACAACCCAGCTAGGCTTAAAGCACAATAGTTCTACTCCGTACTACCCTTAGTCCAATGGCCAAGTTGAAGCGATCAATAAGATTTTGGTTACAATGCTTCAGCGTACCGTTGGCATGTACAAGTCTAACTGGCATTTGATGTTGTTCCCTGCTTTGTGGGCTTACCGAACCTCCGTGAAGGATGCCACTGGTTTCACTCCATTTCAACTAGTCTATGGACTAGAGGCTACCCTTCCAATCGAGTGTGAAATCCCTTCGTTAAAATTAGCTGTCGAGCTACTTCCCAACACCACCCCATTAGAAGAACGTTTCCTTTATCTGGCGGCTAGATGAGACTCGTCGCCTAGCCAATTTGGCCATCGAAACACAGAAGAAGCGAGTCAAATCTCACTTTGACCAGACTGTACATCCACGTTCTTTTAATGAGGGAGACTTAGTTCTGCTATACGATCAGGCAAATGATAAGCTAGGAGCAGGGAAGCTCGAATCTATGTGGCTAGGCCCTTACATTGTCAAGAAAGTTTTGCAAAAAGGGGCCTATGAGCTAATTTATTATGAAGGGAACCCTCTCGCACAGCCTCGAAACGGGCTGTATTTGAAAAAGTACTATGCGTGATGCTAATACACTTCATTTTGTATATACATGTACTCTAGCAAGTGTGTTGTGTATGTGTGTCAAAATTTTAATAGGCTTGATTGTCGCTTATTGTGTCTTCACTTCTTGTGCAGATGTCTAATATGCCTTATATTGGTTTCACTGATGGTGCCTGTTGCAGTACTCGTAACTTGTCCTCTGCGGCATGGGTGATCTATGATCCTCATGGTGAGCTGATAGATCTTCAAGGTGTCTGTTTGGGTCGTACCACTAATAATGTCGCCGAATATTGTGCCGTAATCGAGCTCCTCACTTAAGCAATTAATCTTGGCATTCGAGCATTGGTGGTAAACCTGGATTCTCAACTTGTCGTCCTCCAGCTCAATAGGCGTTATTCCATCAGAGACCATCATATTCTAAGGTTGTATTTACGTGTAAGATTGTTAGAGAGGAATTTTGAGTTCATTACATATCAGCATATTCCATGACAATTAAACACATTATCTGATGCATTGGCCAATCATGTATTAGATAGACATTTGCGTAATTTGTAAATAAAACATTATGCAAGCAAGCACATGAAAAAACAATAATAAACCATAAACATATGTATATATATATATATGTGTGTGTCAAAATGTTCACACCCCGCGCGTTACATAATCCAAAAAATAATACATGTCCAAAGCTCATACAGTTGCTGACAACGTGTTCCTCAAAAACATGCAAAAAGAAAACCTACGCGTCTAATCACGGTGATGCTCATGATAGCATGTCACCGCTCGCACCAAACGTCTCAACAGACGATGGACGCGAGTAGATACTCCCACCGTGTGCCTCTGGTACGCTCTAGACGCGTCCGCCAATCTGCCATAATCTGGAATACCTCGAGTAAGTGCCTCAAGGTTCTGTACTAGATCGTCCTCACCCTCTACCTGAGGGTCCGCTGCAGGTTGTGCTCTCTGCACGTTATGAGGCAAGTCAGTTGGTCGCTCTGCACCAACATCTGTATACATATATAGACGATGTAAGAGATAGGCATGTATTAACAAAGAAAAAACTTAAATACATAAAAACGTTAAAAAAAAAAGAGTTCTTACCTAGCTCCTCATCCCAGTCCTCTCCGGCAGGCAGAGGGAGATCGGGATCTCCAGTGAAATCCATGCCCGCATAGGGCCAGTCCTCGACGACGATCATCTGGTGACGGAGCCAGATAAAGAACTCGGGCCTCCAGGACATCTGCTGGCCCCCTCCTCCTCTGGGCATGAGTTCTGCCCATCGATGCAACCTCGGTTCCCGTAACACTGGATCTGCCACTATACCCCCCTGTACTCGGAATATCGGTAGTCGCTCCAGGAAGAAAGTCACCACAATCGATCCATACCTGAACTGTTTGTTCCCATCGCGCTTACACTTAGTAAGTTGTCATTTGATGTTGGTTGTCACTGCTGTGGCCCAATCAAACAGTGTAGGCTGGAGACACTCAGTGGCCAGCAGCAAATGATTTTTGCTGGCCTCGTGGGGTGCCTGTACCCCAGCTGTCCGGGTGATAGTGAATAAAATCACTCGTAATACCAGGTCAGGTACTCTGTTAATCACCTTTTTGTTGTTTGCTCCAAACCGTGCCCCTGGACACACTCGTTCCATCACCTCCCCTATCTTCTCTCCAGAAGGCCGACTACCAGTCAAGATGGGCCGTGCACCTCGCCGCGATAATCCAGTGATAAAATAGACATCGGAAACATCTAATTCCAATGTCTGGTCTTTCAGGCGAAATACCTGATCCTCCGTATCCCAAGCATCTACGATGAAACACAGTAGCTCAGGTTATGCACGTAAGTATGAGGTGTGGAAGAATTTCTTCAAGCCACAGTCTCTCAGAGCATTCATACAGTCATCATCCTCCATTGCCATGGCATCCACGTCATTATGCTCCCGTTCTTTCCATTCTAGAACCATCCTGACAAAACCCTGCAACCACAAAGGTGAAATTTCCATCATTAGATCATTGATGAAACCTAAACTGGAAAAGATTTGCAAATTCAACAGTCAAATGTGTGGAAAATTGAGATCGCGCGGTTGGCGCGACTGTTCCTAAAACAGTCGCGCCAATGGCGCGACCCCTTTAGGGAAAAAACACCATTGGCGCGGTCCCGCGCGGGAAACTCGCGCCAATGGCGCAACCATATTAATTTGCAAATCCCCTTGCAGGGAACTGAATTATGGATAAAAATATAAAAAAATGGAATGAAAACAGAGCCAAGGATGAGGCCTCTTACCTGTTGCAGACGGCGGCTCGAATGATCTCCTGGATTGATCGCAATCAGCAGTTGAAATTTGCACCAAAAACCCTCCAATAGTAAACTCACAAGGTAAAAAGCAAAAGGTAAGTTTATTTTTTACCATTTCACTATTTATAGCATTTTTTGACCTAAAAATACATTAGAAATTATATTTTTGAGTATTTTTGGGATATTTTTCATGTCGAAGTGGGTTTTACGTTGTTTTTGTATGATGACAGGGGTTGGTGCAACTCAACGCAATCAAACAAGCTCTTTTTCAACTTTTTCAAGCTCGGTAAAACACGAGAAAAGGTTACTTTATGGTCTGATTTCAGCTCTTTTCCTGACCTTTTAAAGAGGAAAAGATTGTCGAGTTATTCCTCTTGGCTCGTTAAACGTTACTAAGGGGTGGTCGTTTTAAGTTCTTTTGTCGACCGTTAAAACATAAAAAGATTACCGGGTTTTTGTCGTTTCAAACTCGTTAATGGTTACGAAACGACGTGGTTTTGATCGCTTTTTTACTTTTTCAGGTCGAAATCACTATTTATGAAAAGTACTCCTCGATCGTAATGGTCGAGCGGTTCTTTCGGGCATTATTTTAAACTTTTTCGGGCCCGAGAGACACAACTTTACGAAAAAGGACACCCCTGGAGTTTCCTTTTCTGCTGTCTTTTCAAACTCTCTAAACATGAAAAGACGCCGAGTTCTTCCTTTGTCAGACTCGTTAAAACCTGATGACATCGTATTTTGTCGAAATGACGCACCACAAGCATATGCTATCCCCATCAAGCTTGTTAAAAATAATTGGGGTACTCGCCAAAAATGGTGGGGGAAAAGAAAATTTTGGGAACCATAATTATTGTCGTGTCGGCAGTATGTCGCTCTTGAACATGGCACTTCTCTGCTTCCGTGTCGGGGTGGGGATATCTCATCTCATTTTTCACTTGCCTCCGTGGGTTTGGGTAATCCTATTTGACCTCTCATCTGCTCATTGCCTCGTCATCGTGACCTATGATCCATCGATGTCAAATACTGCCAATTCCACTGTCGTGCCGCCAATATGTTCAAGAGAAGTTGACCTCTGAAAAGAAACAACCTTCGTTTGATAGTTCATACAATCTTAATTCACAACATTATCTCTCTGTCTCATGTCGATGATGTGGGAAACACTATGGCCCACCTTCGATCAAGGTCACTTCCTGTCGACTTCAGCTCATTATCTAGGAAGCTGATCTAGAGACTCCCTGTCGGTGCCTTAGACCCTGCATGCCTCAATGGCAGGTTCTTCGTGTTCGACGTGAGGTTTTCATCATTGGCCTCCGATCGAATGATTCTACGGGTGTTCGACTTCAGATCACTATTTCACACGCCATAGATTGTACCTATAGTACCTTGAGGGCCATTGTCATTATTGGTGGTACCTCTCGCGTCTGTTAACAGTTCCCAATATTGACTAGTAATCAGACGATGTTCATGCATGTTCGACTTCAGCTCACATATTCACATGCTTGAACTTGTACTTCTGTTCGGGTCGAGATGGAGTGCAAGACCCTGGATTGTGTCTGTTGTAATCCAGGCGTGATTCTTGATACATGACTCATTCACTGGATGGCTGCGACCATACCTGAGTCAATTCATTGATCCTAACCAGATGGCTGCGTCCATACCACGGATCTAGATTATCATGTACTCTCTTATGGATGGCTGAGACCATACCACGTACATCATGTATTTGAACTATCAATTGTATCTCTCAATGCAGATTCTCGGCGGCAGCTATATGTGTTCTTGTAAAGCATTTCACCCCTCTCTCTCTCTCGGGCCTCATGATTTAGGGGGCATCTGTTACACAGTAATTTGTCACCATTGGTCACCGTCCCTGTTACATCTGTTTTCGTACATTGGAGGATACATTCCAGGACCTGTGAGCAGTGACATAGCCTAAAAACACTTGCATTATGTTCCCCTGAGTATGTACTTCATGTTCCCTGAAGACACGATCTGCAAATTATCCTTGAAAAGTGCCCTTTTTCCATTGGCGCAGGTACACAGTGTCTTATCCACGCCAATCACTGAGATCCTCAAAAATGGGTGTGCCCATTGACGCTCTGTCCTAGAACAACACTCATGCCAACTAAGTTTGGTAATGATTTTTGGCAAACGCGCACCCATATGTTTTTTCCTTTCAGATCATGAAGTCTTTTGAGGGAAAAAATCCATCTGATAGAGGTCAAGTGTCATCATCTATCCTTGACATCTATCCTCAGTAACTTTTCGGAGATAATGTCGATCCACAATGGGCGTCCTGGTGCATTGAATCTTCCTCCCTTCTCCATTTATAAAAGTCTGTCCTCATGCATTAGACAAGCTAGTTCTGGAAGGGAGTTTTGGAGTTTTGGAGTTCTGGGAGTTCTGGAGTAATGCTAGTTCTGGGGTTCTGGGAGTTCTGGAGTAAAGGGGGTTCTGGAGTAAAGGAGTTCTGGAGGAATGCTAGTTGTGATTATGCTTGTCTGGAGTGATAGTAAGAGTCTTGAAGCATAGGGAGGTTATGCTGCCGGAATCCTGAGAGAGAGAAGGTCTATTGCAAGGCATACATAGCTGCTCGCCCAGCCAGAGAATAGGTTCAACTTCAGAACCTTGGTTGTATCTTTCTCTGCCTATTATTCATTAATAAAAGATAGATGACTACTGTTATGGTTCCATTCTCATTTGTCTTATAATGGTTAATGTGAATTACATCCTTTCCGACTGATGTATAGTTGCTTTTACTAGATTTCACGCTTGTGTTTGTTCTCTCTTTGCATGTGTAGGTGTCCATCTACGAGGATAGTGGAGGATCGTGACTGACCAGAGCAAAGGAGCGAGAGCGGCATCTCTTCATCAAACAATAGCGCTAGAATCCAAGTAGGTGTTCATTACCCACTTTTTAATTGCAACTAGGAACTTGCAGAGTAGCATTGATTGATTGTTGCTAGACCCATTTTGGGCTAGTGGGATCGCCTTTGTCCGCAGAGGGGATTTACCTGTTTAACAAGGGGAATTTCTATTATGATTATGATTAACCTAAAAGGGGGAATTAGTAATAGAAATGATATTATTATTGATACTTTGAGAATTGTTAAGGGATATTTGATTAAAAATTACATTAAAATAATTCTTATTGAGAGAGGGATCGATGGTGGATTTCCCATTAAATTGAATTGAGCATAATACAAATGGTTAGGGCTATCAATAATATTACAGGAATGAGAGTTAACTGAACATGAGATGTGAGATGATACATTAGGAGAGAAATAGATGATACATTAGGAGAGGAATTTATAGACTGGAGTGAGGAGGAATTAAATAAATGGGGAGAATCCGATATGACAAAAGAATGACTAAAAGAAATTTAGTTTTTAAATTTTTGATAAGGGTGTCATATAACACGTCCGCTTTGAAAAGCAATTAGAAGAAATGTAAAATGAAGGTGGGATGGGGATAAGAACAGATTCATAATTCATTAAGGGGGTCAAGGTTTGAGGAATCATAGTTCAACATAAAGGCTAGGTTCATGGCAGAAAGAAAGGGAGGTTTTTGATCTACTCCTTTTTGCAGAAGGGTCGTAGTATTCGCTATAAGATGGAAGCTTGAAAGATGTGTATTAGTTGTTAATAAGGATCCCGAGAGATGGATCTCAGTAGTAGTAGGGTTTTGATAAGAGGTGGAGAGGAGCGAGGGGGATCACAGACTTCCGCTTGGGGATGGAGCCGTGGGTGACAGTTGAGGATTGCAAGTAGAAAAAGTTGAAGGATTTGGTGGAGGAATGGACTAGGAGGCGGGAACTTGAATGCTAGATGTCGAGCCACGCACCTCTAGATCTTTGGATGAGTTGGTCTAGATGTTCTGGGTCAAACCATTACAGGTACTGAGGAAGATGGGATGAAAAGAATTCAAACAATGACAAGAAATCAATCAACGATGAAAAAGGTTAAGATTTGGATAGGAGATTTCAACTAAAAATGAGCGCAATTCAATCAAATTCCAAATATCACAACGGATAAAAGAAGAAAGCTTCATGCGAATAGAAAAAAAAAAAAAAATAGTAAGAATTTGTTTAATTCATACCTGGCATATTGGATTTTAGCATGTAGGATGGACATGCTGATTTTATATAAAATGTGTGCCATATCTTTACTTTTTTTAGGAAAATATAGGCGGGTGAGAGCGGGCAAGATTCCTTGGTGTGTGTGTGTGTGTGTGTGTGTGTGTGTGTGTGTGTGTATAATTTCCTTGGTCTGACTTAAGTATATTATGACTAGGCACGGAGAACAATATGGAAAAAAACTCTAAGTACAACACTAAGTGAATACTTATATACATATTGTTCTTAGTATATACTTATATACATATATATACACTTAGTATATACTTATATACTAAGTGAATACTTATATATACACTTAGTATATACTTATATACTAAGTGAATACTTATATACATATATATACACTTAGTATATACTTATATACTAAGTGAATACTTATCACTAGTTTCCTTTAATGTTCGTGGATATGATTTTTGGGTCAATTTATATAATGGCTGGAGCTTTAAATTCCCTGTAGACAAGTGAAAAGTCTAGTAACTGAAATTATGAACACTTTGTAAGCTAAGTTTATAACTTTTGTAGGATTGCACATACCTTAATTATTCTAAGATTTAATAATTATTGCAACAATTATTAATCATGTTAAGATCAAAAACATTATTTCATTACTTACAAACTACATGTAGTAACTTTAAAATCACATTGCAAAAAGTTTTTTTTTGGAAAGTATAGATATATGCTGGGTGTAACACCTGTAACTACCGTAGTTTCAACTTATCCTCATTTGAAAAGGAAAAAGAAGTGTTCATTATTAACAGACTAATAATAACCAAGAATGTGATATGAGATTATGAAGGAACTCACAAAGTTAAACCACTGAGGTTATTATGGTTGGTATATACAAAGCTACTTAAACACGAGGTATGTTAAATAGTCCGTGTGGGAGTAGAAGCAAAAGTAACAGAGAAATCTTGTCAGGTTTAAACCCAATTATATTATTTTTTTTGCCAAAATCCATAATCTAAAGTTAGGAGTGAGTATAACTCATCTCGGCTTGGAATTATCACCTAGCACCTCTAGAAAATAAAGACTAACAAAACATGTCTAATACACAACTCGTATGTTAAATTTCCAAACAAGAATAAGAATAGCATTTAATACGATATGCATGGAAAGGATTAGCTAAAGTAAAGCCCATAATAGTATTAGGAAGGATGCACCAAATGTGGATAGAAAAATAAATAAAAGTGATTCAATTTCAGACATTTGCTCATTTAAGTAACCATAATACTGATAGTAAAGAGAGAATCCATTAACTCAACTCACTGTAGCCTAGGTGAAAAAACCTTTAGTTAAGAAAGTCATAGCCTATAAATACCATAGCCAAATGAATTTAAACATAAATATATGAAAATTCCAAAAAGATGGAAAAATAATACAGTTAAATTACCTAGGACGAAGAAATCACCATAAATAGGCCATACATTAAATTTTTCCTTAGGAAGGATAGATACTCTGCAGGCACAGAGAGCGAAAATAAAAAACAACAAAACAGAACAACATGTCTTCCAATTCAGATTACATAATATTTTTCTCCCTGAAAAATTTGGATTGTGTTGTACACTAAATTAGGACACAGGCGGTGCCACAAACACAACAGAGCGTCACGAGTACAAGCCTGGAAAACACAATAAGCCAAGTATAACTAGAATATTTCCAACCCTTATTTCATTACTAGATGTTGTCATCATAAGATAACAACCACTAGAATAAAAAAGGAAAAGAAATACCAGAAAGAATGCTTAATTATACCATTGGCTATGTGTACTAAGAATTGGGCACACGGGTATCTATCACATAGAACATACATTCTAGAATATTTGATTCGTAGCAAGGAAAAGAAAAAGCCATGTGAAATATTGGGAGCCATGGCTAGGCTAATAGCATTGAGATGAACGAGTTGGTACAATATGTCTCCAAGAGTCGGCCAATTTTCTATAAAGGAAAAAAAACAAAAATGAACACAAGACATGTAGGTGAGCCATACATATAGATTACAGAAATTGAAATTTAAAATGTAATACAATCACCAACAAACCTCATTACCTGATAATGTAGGCCAGTTCAGGAAAAATGATGGATACCTTATTGGGCTCCAAATCGTGATAGTACCCTTCCAACTCAGCCACATCGGAATAACGTAAGTGTCACATACCATCGTGGCACAATACCACCAATTACCTACTATTTTCCACTGGATCCACGATGTGGACTCTTGGGTTCAAAGAATAGACTTTAATACTACCTTCCAAATCAACCCTTATCCATGCATTACAACTCAAACGAACAATCAAACCTATGCATTTAGCAAGACAAGATTATGCATAAAGACTTCCTTCTTTTGCTAACTCAACATCAACATTAATGGAAATGTTATCATAAATATATTGTACCTAGCATGATCATAGTCCTACTACCTTAGTAAAATGTATTTCTAACATATATATCTTATGTAATATGAACAATTAGCTAAATTAAGAGCCTCATTGGATGAAATTTCCTCCATGATGCATCATGCATAGCATAGATGACCTGAACATAATTATTAATCATACATAGTGTCTCATACCTAATTATTCACCACTCTTAAAACAAATATAGCACAGAGGTTTAGAGATGTATTATGTTCCTTCACTAACTTAATTATGATTAAATTTAGATTTAATAGTTATCCCATGCATCCGTATATAATCATCTCATAAATAAAGTTAGTAGATGAAATTCTAGTTATGAATAGTGGTCACATGCAGATTCTACCATTAGTAACATGTATGAGATAGCTTCTTGACCAAGTATTACTAACTACCTACTATGTTCCCATCACTAAATCTACACTGGGATGCAATAGGGGTCACATGCATAAGAATTCAATCATACTCATAATAGAAATAACACATACAACTATACAGCTGAGCTGAGGGATTCAAAAACATAAAAATTAAGGAGTAAAAATATAGTACATCCCATGCAAGTGGTTCAGGCAAGAGCAATTGGAAAGAAAGTCACTTGGAGAATCGAGCACCGCCACCGAACCTAAAACTCGCTTTCACTAATTCACCATCAAGCCAAGAGTTCTTGCCATGGATCAATTGCCTTATGTTGATCTCTTCAATGTGTATTTAATACCTTCTTTTGTGATATGGTTTCCTTTAGTGGCATCTCGCCTTTGGTTGGATATTTTTATCCATTTGCTTGCATTCTTCTCTGCAAAGCTTGCCTTTCTCTCCCACGAGGCTTTTCCTCATAAAATATTTATTTTCTCTCCTGCAAGGCTTTTATGTTTTTCTTAAAATTAGCATATTTCTCTAGCTAAGTAGCTTAATGGATAATTATCTCCAAATCCATTAAGCTTATCTAGAATTTTATCTAGAAGCCTTATCATGAAAGAATTATCCATTCCCATTGGCAAGAATCTCATCCCTTGGTGTCTCTCTTTTCCAAGTGATTAATTTATTTTATTAATTTAATAATAAAGTATTTGCTTTTCTTCTTACACATAGACTTAGCTTAGCTTACGTTATTAGAGTTTTACATACAATGGAGGGGTGTTACATACTCCCCCCTTAAATTTACACCGTCCTTGGTGGATTACTGCATCTTACAATATTATTTCCTCATTCACGGGTAGTTTTTTCTGAATTTACACGTTTCCATAGCCTTGCCATTTGATGTAGATCTTCTGATATATATCAGTTACAAAGGAGTTCTACCAACACATCTCCTTCCATCACTACCCGTAAAATTTACTTCACTCAATTTTGTGAGAGATTTTAGATGGAGAAACTCAACTTTACTTACCATAGTTAATATCATAACTTGATATACAGTACTACTATTTGAGTAACTACGAGTTATGTTGCCTACCATTTAAATATGATTCCTCATGTTAATTGTATTTGAAAAAATGCATGCTCTTCCCATGTATTCTTCTAATGCCTTTGGGTTCTTGCCAAATACTTTCTTCTAGCAGTTTCCCTGCATTTGTCACAACAATTCAAACTAGAACATTTGACTAATCGACGTATATAAATTATCATGTCGAGTTAGCTCAGACATAACCATTAAAATCATAACACATATGTAACCATCATAAAGAATATTCATATGTCCTATGTGTTACACAGTAATTTGTCACCATTGATCACCGTCCCTGTTATCCCTGTTTTCGTACATTGGAGGATACATTTCGGGACCTGTGAGCAGTGACATAACCTAAAAACATTTGCATTATGTTCCCTTGAGTATGTACTTCATGTTCCCTGAAGACACCTTCTGCAAATTATCCCTGAAAAGTGCCCTTTTTCCATTGGCGCAGGTACACAGTGTCTTACCCGCGCCAATCACTGAGATCCTCAAACGGGGGCGCGCCCATTGGCGCTCTGTCCTAGAGCAACACCCGCGCCAACTAAATTTGGTAATGATTTTTGGGCAACGCGCACCCATATGTTTTTTCCTCTCTTATCATGAAGTCTTTGAGGCAAAAATCCATCGGATAGAGGTCGAGAGTCATCATCTATCCTTGACACCTATCCTCAGTAGCTTTTCGGAGATAATGCCAATCCACAATGGGCGTCCTGGTACAATGAATCTTCCTCCCTTCTCCATCTATAAAAGTCTGTCCTCGTGCATTAGACAAGCTAGTTTTTGCTAGAGTTTTGTGAGTGCTGGAGTAATGCTAGAGTGATAGTAAGAATTTTGAAGCATAGGGAGGTTATGCTGCCGGAATCCTGAGAGAGAGAAGGTCTATTGCAAGGCATACATAGCTGCTCGCCCAGCCAGAGAATAGGTTCAACGTCAGAACCTTGGTTGTATCTTTCTCTGCTTTTTATTCATTAATAGACGACTATCATTATGGTTCCACTCTTATTGTCTTTATAATGATGATTGAGTTATATCTTTTCTGACTGATATATAGTTGCATCTATTGGATTTTATGCTTGTATTTCTGTCGTTCTTTGCATGTGCAGGTGTTCGTTCATGAGGATCGTGGGGATTGTGACCAGCCGGAGCAAAGGAACGGGAGCGATGATTCTTCTACAAGTATTAGCATTGGAATCCAAGTAGGACATCATCATCGATCTTTGATTTGCAATTAGGAACCTGCGTGTTAGCGTTGTGTGATTGTTGTTAGACCCCATTTGGGCTAGTGGGATTGCCTCTGTCCGCAGAGGGGATTTACCTGTCCAACATTTCCCAATGGTTCATGTAGAATGCTATTGTGAAACCGTCTGGTCCTAGGGATTTTTCAGGGTGTAGACACCACACTACTTCTCTAATTTCCTTCTTAGTGACCTCTTTATCTAATTCTCTGTTTTGTTGCTCACTGAACTTTTTTTTTTTTTAATTTGCTGTAAAAATTCTTCACTGTCCACCTATTGATCACTAGCTGAAAGAAGACTTTTGTAGTGGTTGTGAGCTTCCTTCTTAATTTCGTCTATTCCTTTTACTTCTTGCCCCTCTACTTGTATTTTCTCAATCTGATTTCCGGCTCTCCTTATTTTCATTATGTTATGAAAAAAGGTGGTGTTTTTATCCCCCACTTTCAACCATAAGCGTTGTGATTTTTGCCTGCTTTCTTCTTCCTCTTGTCGATTTTGCTTATATAATTCCAGAAAAATCTCTTTTTCTTGTGCATAATTTTGCTCACATTCTTGTTTGTTTTCTTTTTCCTTACTAATATTCTCCATTTTTCTTTGGAGTTCTATTTTATTTTGCTTTTTCTTTGAGTGCATTTTCTCTTGCCCAAGATTTTAAGTGAAGTCTTAAAATTTTTTAACTTCGTTTCCCACACATAGTGAGGAGAGCCTGTTACATTTGTTTTTCAACTTTCTCTTATTTGTTTGCCAAAATCCTCTTTGCTATCCCATATTTTGTTATATCTGAAGGGGAGAGGTCCTTGATTTTCCAGCCTTCCCAAGGTCAACACCACTGGCTTATGATCTGAAGCTAAAGCATGAACAATTTTTCTTTTCATAATGGTGAATGTTGCTGCTATATTTTCATGTATAAGAATTCTATCCAGTCTTTCCTTTATGTTGTGTGTTCCTGTTCTTTTGTTGCTCCAAGTGTACTTTCCATTACTTGGAGGGATGTCAAGTAATTTTTGTTCTTCAATGATTTATTCCAATGCTGTTCTTGATGGAAAATTGAAGTATTTTCCGCCCAGCTTCTCGTTTATATTTCTAATAAGATTTAAGTCTCCTCCCAAAATTATTTTGCCTCTTTGTCTTTCTGCTGCTTCTTCTTTCACCGACTTCCAACATTTCTCTTTGTCTTTGTAGTGGTTGGGGGAGTAAATGTTTATGATACAATACTCCTCCTTGTACTGTTATTTTTCAGATATGTTCTTATCCAATGATTACTGATTTTTTTGTTGACTAGATCCCATTTCCTTTTGTTCCAAATTGAGCATATTCCACCCGAAGCTCTGTTAGAATCTAGAGTTGTTCCTTCATAGTCTTTTTGTTTTTGAATCATTTTTTGAAATTCTTGCTTGCTTACTTTGGTCTCTTGGATCATAAATATGTTTGGCTGCTCATGTTTTATTATGTCTTTGACTGCATTGATTTTAAAGGCAGTACCAAGACCCCTACTATTCCAAGAGATCGTAATCATTACTTACTATTTTTTTGATGTGTCCCTCCCTTTTGTTTATGATAATATTTTTCGTTGCTTCCTGTTTGTTTACCAAGGAAAGAATCCATTGGCTGTTGTGTTCCTATGGCCATTTCCTTTGCTTCTACCTCATCCTTTATTTCTTTATTAGCTTTCCTTCCCACTTTTTTGGACTAGTCCCATACTTGGGGGTTTTCTTTTGCTTTGTTTCTGGTTAGAATTCGGTCCACAGAGGGCGGAGGGGGGGATGGGATTTGGATGGGGGAGGAAATGAGATCTAATGCGTTGGATGGTGGAAGGGAGTTTGGAGAGGGTAAGTCTTCTCCCAATGGTTCGAAGGGATTTGGGGAAGTAATGACTGGAGGGGCAGTATTTATTGGAGGTAATGGGGCTGATTCATAGGTCTCTTGAGGTTGTGAGGAGGTCGATGTATTATGTTTATTGAGAGGCTTATTTCTTTTAACTTGTTCCCATGTGTCTTATTGAACTTCAACACTTTCAGCGTCTTTTTTTTACTACATTTATTTGCGAAATGACTGTATTCATGACATACCTTGCATTTAAATGGGATTTGCTCGTAGTCCAGTCGTTGAATATAAGTTCACTGATCCACCTTGATCCTTATCGCCTCCGGGAGACCTTTCTCTAGATCTACTTCCACACATATTCTTGTGCAGGCATGCATGTTGTCTTTGGGTTTGCACCTGTCAATATATTTTCCCACTGCATTTCCAATGGCTCTTACAGAGTCATCACCCCAGCAGTGGAGAGGGAGATGCGGTAGCCTGACCCAAACTAGGACCACACTTGGAATATCCATCTTTGGATCAAAGTCTGGAGCCCATCTATTCAGGTATAGTCCTCTCGAGTCCATGAAATAAGGTCCATTTCTAAATATTAAATCTCTGTCTTCCTTTGTTTCAAATAGGAAGGTAAAGTACCCCCTTCCATAGAAACGAATAGCTATCTTCCCTTGAGTATTTGTGCTCCAATTTCTTTCCACCCATTTCTTGACTAATTTGGGGGAAGGCCAAAGTCCTTTAAACTGTCCCACAAGACCACGTTCTGCTAAGGAAATGGCAACTTTTCTTAGGAGAGTAGGCGGTAGAGATATCCCAGGAATATTTGCTAGTTTCTTCACAATTTGTTAACTGATGGCTTGATTTTTGGAGCTCCATTTTCTATGATCAATGATGCAAATGCTGCTTCGTTTTCATCCGTCCCTTGTTGGGAGGAGGAGTCACCCTCTACAGAGGGGCGCATGGTTTGAAAGACCTCAACAGCAGGAGGTTGCCGAGCTAAGAAGTTGCAGGAGGCAGCAACGACGGCTAGGTATTCCTCTAGGACATTCGCGCGCAGTTTTTTCTAGGAAAAAAAATCTATTCGATCACCCTACATTGGTAGATGGAAACATTGCAAGTATAATACTCTAGGAAAAATAAGTAAACAATTGCAAGCTCTTTGTTGGACACGAGGATATCAAGAAAATTATACTAAATTCATTTTTACATTTAGAAAGAACATTACATTTAAAAAAATAAATAAACAATATAAAATTACAAATTCTCTTATACTCATATATTGAAACAAACTAATATAATAATATAATATATTGTAATATAATATAATATATAATATTTTATTATTTAAACAAATTAAATTAAATTAAATTAAAAATTTAATAATTATGAATGGAGTTAATAAGATAGTTATTTCTAACTATAACCAACACTTTATGTAAGTTACACAACTATACATATGCATATGTGACAATTTGAACAAATAAAAAACATTTCATTAAGTGTTTCTTAACTATATTTTTTTAAATGAAAATCAACTTTATTAATATTAATTTTTAAAAAAATATTAATGATCATTTCACCCTACAAATATTAATGATGATCCACTTCAATAATTACAAACTTTAACTCTTAATTAAAAATAAATTAATAATAATAATATATATTATTATTATAATTATTTTGTAAAACCGTTTATAATTCAAATAACAAGGGCGCATAATTAGTGTTTCCCTGCTACTTAGTTCAATTATTGAATTTTGAAATGTATGAACTAACTATTATATTTGAACAATGGCTACTTTGTAGATATTCTTGCTTATTTATGATGTATATTTATGATGTAAGTAGGATAAAAAAAGTTCAATAATCTTGATAAGCGTAATTTTAGGATGCATGCAACGACTGCCTCAATGCTCTTCCTATCATGGATGATGGAGAACTTGAAAATCAATTGGAAGCTGTTGAATATGTTGAAGATATATATATCTTCTTCTAGAAGATTGAGGTGTGTCTCTCTATCAATTATTGTAGTTTTTTTGGGAACGTTAAAGTAATTTTTATTTTCTTTTCAGTAAAAGTTTGTAGCACCATATGTCAATATGTCCAAACCATTAGCTTCATACCTCAGATTATATAACAAGGCAAGTTGAAATCAATGAGAAAATGAGGGCAATCTTGATTGATTGGTTGATAGAGGTAAAAATCTATTCCTGTGCTAGTTTCATTTGCTATCAAACTTGTATCTACAAGACATTTATATTGGCTATTTCTTAGGCTTGATATTGAAATCTTAAATTGGCATAGAACATTTCACTTTGGGATTCTTAGAGCATTGTAAACTATTTGGATAGGCTTTCATAAATGAGTCAGAAAGTTGAAGACACCAATCTATATTATTTGGAAAATTGGCTTTGCAGTACATTTTTTTTGTAAGCTAAAGTAGGACTTTTGATTTTCTATTTAACCAGGTTGAAATAAGTACAAACATTTGGTGGCCTCAACTCGCCCCGAAGGGAAACCAAGTCTGTTGACCACCTTAAGTCTTTATAAGCCGACCGGTAGCAAAAAAGAATAAGTCTGCCTATCCATGCCTAATAAACGATACTGCCAAAAATGTTAATCTAATTTCCTATCGACATTATAGACTATAAACAGAAAAAGAGAGCTTGTTCTTGGTGAACTATCAAGGAAAAACATGAGCACAACTTGAAGGATTAATCTACCATGTTTTCAGGTGGAGTCCCTTCGTCTTTTGTCACTGGAACTATCTTCTTCAGTTGTTGTTGAATCTCCTCTAGCTTGTTGTCCTGCATGAGCAGAGTGATCTGAAGATTCTTCATTTCTCTCCTCAAATTAGGAATGCCTTGAGCCATCTTTGCCATTTCCACTGCCACCTGTTCCATTGCCTTTGCCAGTAATCTCTTCAGCACCCAGTGTACATGTAAGGTCTGCTTGTATAAAGACAAGCGACCCCTCGTATTACCCGGGTCCGGAATGGCTTTGCAGTGCAATTTAAAGTAAGAGTATTAAATTATTTAAATAATTCACCAAAGTTATTTTTAATTATTTTTCAATGTTTTAAATTTTCATCTATTATTATTTTTTAAAGCTTTATCCACAATATTAAATTTGTATATATATCTATATATATGTGTGTGTGTGTGTTTTAAATTTCTATCTATTATTATTTTTTAAAGTTTTATATACGATATTAAATTTGTATCATTAGTAGTGAGTACTATTGCTTAGTTTAAATAAGAATAAATATAATTAAAATATTAATAATTTTGTTATCAAAACTATTTAAAAAATCATAATGACACAAATTTAATATTGTGGATAAAGCTTAAAAAAATAATATTATATGAAAATTTAAAACATAAAGAAAATTCAAAGTAACTTTTCTGAGTTATTTAAATACTTCTAATTGCTCTCACTTTAGAAAATCAAAACAACAATAACGTAAATTGAAAAATAAAATACACTTAATACTTTAATTTAATGATTTTAAATTAAAAATGATAATAAATATATTAAATTAGGCAACATTATAAATAAATTATTTTAATAATCTTTATACTATCTAAAAATTCAAAGACTTTTCAATTTACATATTAGTTAGAAATTCACTTTGCAAATTAATTAGAAATGTCATATTTAAATTTAAGCTATTTCATGTTATAAAGATATGAAATATCAATCTTTATGAAACCAAGATACCAAACTAAGAAAACCACCATACCATATTGCACTGTTAGGTAACATAAATTTATTTACATTAAAATTTCTCAAATAAATTTCTAATTTATCATAATACAAAAATAAATATATTAACAATACTACTATTACATAATTATTTTTAAAATGTCATTTTTTAATCAATGCAATCCTTCAAACAAATTTATAAATACCTTTTAGTATTTTGAAAACAAATTCACAAATTCAAAGACAAATTCACAAATTCGTAGGTGCAGTGAATGGGGTTGTCTTCTAAGATAGAATTCATCGTGCCCCTTTTTTATTTTTTAAATAAATTTCAAAACTTTTAAACTTAGTGCTCTCCTACATGGTTGGGATCTTCATCATCCATTCAGACGCCTCTTTTCAAATAAATTTCAAAACTTTTAAACTTAGTGCTCTCCTACATGGTTGCAATCTTCATCATCCATTCATATGCCTCTCTTCACACTTGCACATCGGTATTCTTTGTGGTCCCAATCATTTTCAAAGTTTGGGCCTGAAAAAAATTGCAACGCTAAAAAAATATCTTTGACTTTATGCGAAATGATGGAGAGGAATAGTTGCCTTACAAATACATTGAATTTTTTTTTTTAACTTTTGTCAAATATGCAGTAGGTGCTCCAATTAATATCAATAAACAAATTAAATTAATTGCAGAGTTGGTATATAGAATGAGGTGACACCAATGTTTTTATTATGGGTTGTATTGTAATTTGTTTTATTTATTAATCACATTGGTACATAAGTAATGATGACACAATAAGAGGTGAACCAATCATATTTTAAATAAATAAATTTAATTATTATGATAAATAAACAAAATTCACTTATTAATGTTAAATTATGGAGGACTTACAATTTGTTTTGGTCGAACACAACTAATAAGTAGTCATTGCAAAACTAAACATTTATATATTGCCTACAGCAAGTATAATAATAATAAAAACTAAGCAAATTAAATAAAAAAATAAACAGAAAAATTTTCAAAAAAAATATTTAAAATTATAATAATTTCTAACCAAAAAAAAATATTTATTCTATATCAACAATGTCATTGGTATGTTTAGTGAAATGAGCTCAAGTGGAGAAAGTAGCAACAACTCTCTGTTAGGGGCCAGTTTTGCCATAACTATTTGTATCTAAAATTCCACGAATATTTTTAAGACACACAAACTTTGCTTTCTCTTGACTTAACTACATCAAACGTAGTTCGATCTAGTAAGGTGATAAGTTTAACACTTTCACAAATTTCTGGACTTTTTTGGTTTTGCTTAGCAAACGTAGTCCGTGTTAGGGTCCTATAATAATATGATTCATAATTTTGAATGGTCTATGGTTAGTCTGGTAATATTATACATACTTTTGCTTTCTGAAAAATGTTTTCCATATTAAAAATTAAAAAATGTAAAGGGGGTATGTCCTAAAAGAAATATCAAAGGACAAAAAGAATAAGAAAAGATCAAAAAAGTCAAAAAATATGAACCTCAAACAAAAACAGATCATGAAAGTGTGCAAGTCTAAGTGCCATTGCTTTTTACTTTATTGTACAAAATAATGGTTGTGGGCAGCTTGTCATAAATGCCACAACCCATGATAGTCAAACTATTTAATTTTGACTAGTTCATGTTTTAAATTTCGTGTTTATAGATAGAGAATATAGATCTAGCCAAACTGTTTAATCTTGACTAGTTCATGTTTTAAATTTCGTGTTTATAGATAGAGAATAAAGATCTAGCCAAACTGTTTAATCTTGACAGATCAGTAGTTAGGTAGAGAAATAAAATGTGCTCATAATTTTACTCTGAGCCATTGGAAGATATAAGGTTAGAATTAGATAGTTTACTTTTCAAAAGAAAAAAGGAAGAAAGGGTGTGCTAGCTTAAATGCACCCAATAAAGTGAAGAAAAAATGATAGGGTAAGTAAAGTGTAAGCAGAAGAAAGGTTGCAGAAGTACAAATTGATTGAAGCATAAGCACATTTATCATGCTTAATCCAAGATTTCAATGTGCAGGAGCAGTTATGAGAGTGAAAAGATGTTCACAAGCTGATTTGGTTATCTTCCCCTCATTTCATTTCACCCCCCACTACATACTTACTAATTTCCCCATTATCCCATCATTTCTTGTTAAAATACCCCTTTTCCCTTCATTTTGGCCCTTACCCCTTGGTTTCACACATTTCTCTAGCAAATTACCCTCCAAAGGTCATGTCCCTACCCAAAACCCCTTTTCCTAGTGTGAAACCCATTCCCCATTGAAAAAATCACTTTCCCCCTTAAAAACCCATAAAAATCCATAAAACCCCTTATCCTAACTTTTATTGCCCCCTCCGCTTTATTTAATTAAAAACTCTGCCATTCATGTTTTTCTTGACAAAACCCTTTTAACCTTTTAACCATTTATCCTAAGTTTTGTCTCCCCCTCGCTTTATTTTAATTAACTCCACAAATTCACATTTTCCCGATAGAAAACCTTTTAACCCACCCCCTTGGTGTGGTTAACAAACCCCCACTATATTAAACCATGGTCCCACTTTATTAAACCCACTTATATTTAACCCCCATTTATTCATTAATTAATTACAGTTAAGTGTAATTAATCCCCCCTGGGCCCCACAAATCTTCGCCTGATTACCCTCCATGCGGCTTCACCGCGCGATAGCTATTAGATCTTTCACCCCCAGATCTGACGACGCACATCCATATCGCGCGCTCTTGACGTCCGACCTTTACCAGCCCAAGAGCACACAAGATTTGTGGTTTTTCTTAGTTCTCTTTTGGTTATGTGGCAGCTCTACGCTAACTCACGTGCTCTCATGAAAATACCGCCCGATGGCCAAAAGCAGCGCGATGGCCTCCGAAACCCCCTCCCCGTGTAGGTCGAAACCATCCACTGTTCACATTATGAAATTCCGCGCCAATTCTAGTCGTTACCTGCTAAAACCCCGAAGACCCTCGTTTTCACTCTTTTTGCTTGTTTTTCACTAAAACCTGCCTAACCCTTCTACACCACCCTGAGCCTCTGCAACCAAATTTCATCATGGATTACCTCCCGAACACGCTCCGAACTCTACCCATAGTTCTTCCCAATTCAAATACAACCTTCGGTCACCTCCTCTCAGACCTGGATTTTATTAACAAATTGTTTTATTTTGCAGGTGATTAGCAGAACTAGATCTTGGATAAACAATTTTGATACTAGTTCCAAAACCTGTTTACTCCAAGATTCGCAAGGAAAATGTATTCAAAGGGCTTAATTCAGAAGGAAAAGAAAATTATCATAAAGCAAGAAGAAATCGTTTACACAGAGGCGGTAATGGTTAAAAAATAGATGAAATCTTTTTCACCAGCACAACAAAACATTCTTACAAACTACTCTCCAAGCGACATTTTGTATTCTACATAATAAAAATCATTTTTACTAAAAACACAGAAGCATGAAAGAGTGAGTAAGATTTACAATAAAAAGCAAAAGTAAAATCAGGTGACAGAGCATTCATAGTAAAAGACTAAACAAAGGAGACAGATAAAGAAATACAGTTGAAAAACAAACAGATGAAAGTGTATAAGATGAAAGGTCATAAGTAAATATGACACCCAGCGTGAAGACCAAACAATCAAGCAACTTAAAGGGCAAAAGATCATAGACTAAAAGACAGAAGAACCTAAATAACATGGACAACAAACAACAGTTCAATAGCTATCTCTATCTTCTTGCATGAAGATATTTCCTTTTCCTAGATTAGTTCTCAATGCAATTTGAAATATTTTGTAAATTCTTTTTGTATAAATACTTTATAATTCGAAGTATTGAGGGTGGATTGCTATACATTTGTAGAGTTATTTTGATCTTAAACATAAGGGTGACTGTACCAATTTTCAAGTCAACAGACTGGAGCAAGTAATAAAAAGATTGCACTAGATGATTCATGAGATGAGCTATTGCAGTGAAGTATCTTCCTTGTTTGATTTTTTTACCTTCTTATGTGCTTCATAAACTTAATTGTTATCTAAATTTGAATGAATTAACTGGAAATTTAACTCAGAATTTGTTTAAGTACACTCTGTTTTGCACAGTTAGTCATTTATATATTTTCCTTTGATATCCGGATTTGAGAACCACTAATTGCTCTCCCATCCCAGTTGACCTCTTTCACTTTTCTTCATGATTGGCCTAGGGAACCTTAATTTCTCCCTGGATCCGATTGGAAACCATTTCACCATCAAGCCTTTGAGATCTGTAGTAACTCCTCTATCTTGCCCTATAGACACTGTTTTTAGAACTTAATCTAGTCTTCTTTGTCTGACATTTGACCCCATAGCCCAATGGTAAAAGACAACCCTTTTCATCTAAGTAAGTGATCCCACCACCCAAATTCAAATCAAAAACCCAAGCACAATCATAACTAGCCTAAAATTAATTAACTAAAACAAATTTAAATCATAAAGAGAGAGCCCTCTCTGAAATTAGGAAGGTTAGGTCCCGATCTCCAAAAGTGGTTTGTGGTTACCTTTATCATTTCTTTTTTCTAACAACTTAGAAGAAATTTTGGAGTGATAACATCATTGGTGACCATACTGGGGACTTCGATCCTCAGTCTAATGAAACTCTAAGGAAACCTTTAATTTTATCTTGAGCCCCTTAAGGCTATTATTACAAGTTGTTTTTGAAAACAATTCATAAAAAACAGTTAAAAAAGTTAGAATTCTGGCTCCTAAGAAGACTCAATATACCAGGGCAAACCCAGATCTAACCCTTGCTACTATAGTTGATGACCCAAACAAAATTCTAAGAAAATAAAAAAAAGTTAGAAACTCAGGCAAGTAGTAGCCAGATAGTCAAAGCAAATTCACTCCCTAAGGAGTTGTCAACTTTAAAGGAAATTCCTTTTGATTCGTCATTTGACCTCTCATTATTTAGAACTAAATCTGAGAATTCCATCCATGAAACTGTGTTAGACCCTGAGTTTGTTCAACTCGTTGAATAAAAAAGGGTGATTATCCATATAGATTTAAATAAATTTGTCTTGGAGACTTTTGAAAAGTTAGAAGCTTTGACCCCTACATTGATAAGCCATATAGATGATGCTTACCTTCAACAATCTGTTGAACTAGCTGCCCTCACTGCTGCTGCATTTGAAATTTCTACACAATCTTAAATCACTGTAGATACACCTTCATTTACCACAACCTCACCTATAGTATCCACCATTGTCCATTCCCCTAAACCAATTATTCACCAACCATCCTCGCCATCATCTAGTTCATCTACATCCAGTTCAAGCCCTTCCTCAACTACCAGCACTTTACCCCCTAGTCAAGCTAGAATCTAAGCCATGGCAGACTGATATGCACCTCTGGTTTTACTTGCACAACTCCATGCCATGCCCCAAGATTATTAAAGCAAAATATTTTTGTTTGATGCTACTGGTTAGTACACTTCCCAACAACATGTGAACAAAATGAAAAACTATTTTAGATTGCATGAGGTAGATGAATTAGATGTCCAAATGAGGTTGTTTGCCCAAACATTAACTAGGGATGTTAAGAAATGGTTCCAAGCTTTATCTGCTGCCCATATTGTAGACTTAGCCACTTTTCATAAATTATTCCTTGATAGATGGGAGAGAAAGAAAAACCCCTTGCAGATACTTTCAGAATATGATAACATTAGAAGAGCTCCTAATGAGTTAGTTCAAGATTATTGTATTAGGTTCAATACCATCTACAATACAATCCATGCTAATATTAAGCCTTCACCTGACCTAGCATTAATTAAATTCCCTGATGGTTTTGACACCGACATGTCACACCAATTAAGGAAAAGAAACCCTGAAATATTGGAACAAATGCAAAGTAATGCTATTAGTGTAGAGGCTAACCTATTAGCCAAGAAAGCCATAATGAAAAATGAAAAGAGAGTTGTAATTAAAGAGGAAAGTTCCACTTCTGATGGAAAAATAGATAGTTTAGCGAAGAGTGTAGAGAGAATAATGGATAGATTAGAAAACATGGAAATGAGAACTCAATGGGAGAATCAACAACCACCCCCAATAAGAAACCCAAACTTTAGGAAGAATCCTAACGTTGGAAAGAATGCTATACCAGATCAGCAGATTAGGTCTCCCTTCCATGAGAACTATGCTGAGGGTTCACAGAGTCATGAAGAAGAGGATGATACCCAGATAAACTTATTAGTAATAAACAATGAAAACACTGTTTTTCTTACTCAAGAAGAACATGAGTTGTACATGTTGCAACAATTGCAATTAGAATCCGATGAGTCCTTTGACTTTAAATAGGGTTATGAGTCAATTATATATGAGGTTCACAAATAGTATAACTTAAGAAGTAAAAAGAACAATGAAGCTCCCACTAAAAGATCAATCCAGACCCAAACTAAAAAGATAATAAAAGCTCCTGTCACTAAAATTTTACAAATCCTCCCCAGGGGAAAACCGGAGACTTCTACCCCAAAAATTGTAGATGTAACCTCCACTGAAACTCAAACTGAAATAATCACTCAAAACATTCCAAATAGGAGTAATCAGAACAAAACTGTTGCGGACTGAATTGCCTAGTACTGAGAAACAAGATAAAAACACTTAAGGAAGACCTCATCCAAACAAACAAAGATTAGATCCCTTTCAACATCAAAACTGAAATAGAAAAATTAAAGATATCAGTTACTTTGACGGAACTAGTAAAGAATGAATCCTATAGATCACAAGTAACTGAAACTCTAAATAAAGGGGAGGGAGAAGATGCTGTCAATTTAAATGATAATCAACCTAAATTATTGTTTGGCCTTGAGGCCAATGGTATTCATCAACAAGGGGGAGTCCCTCCTTTCTACATCAGCCTGAACATTCATGACAAAATATTACATAATGTTATGTTAGACTCAGGGGTATCCCATAATTTGATGCCAAAATCAATCATGGAGAGACTAAACTTAGACATTACCAGACCATATAAGGATTTGTTTTCCTTTGACTCTAGCCAGGTTAAATGCCTTGGTTTGATCAAGGATTTATGTGTAACTCTAGTCCAATGCCCAACAAAGAGCATTTTGATGGACATAGTAGTTGCAGACATCCCACCCAAATATGGAATGTTGTTATCTCGCTCATGGGGAGCAAAATTGCAAGGATCCTTGTAGTTATATATGTCTTATGCCACCATATCTTTTTTTGGCCAACAAAGGAAACTATATAGTGAGACCTTGATGAAATACATGGTGAGTAGTGTAGAAAAACCATAAAACTTCCCTATATACTCCATGCATTCTGATAAGGACTCTTTCATCTTGTACAATTCAGACCATGACAATAATCAAATCACAGCTAAAGAACTGAAACACAAAACAATTGACAGTGAAAACATTTTTCACGAGTCCTTATGGCATCTAGATGTTGATGGATCTATGAATAGATTAGGGGTTGGTGCAGGAGTGTGGATCCACAATATGGAGAATAATCATTCTGAGGGACATGCATTCAGATTAAACTTCAAATGTACAAATAACATGGCAGAGTATGAAGCTCTGATCTTAGGATTACAAATGGTTAGAAAACTTGAAGCCACGAGAGTTTCTATACTTGGAGACTCAGAACTGATTATTAAATAAATTAATGGTGAATAATCTGTAAACAATCCTAGACTTAGTCAATATAGGGAGATTGTCCTAGATTTGATTAAAGACCTCCTAGAAACAAACTTTGTTGCCATTCCTAGAAAACAAAATATGCAAGCCCATAGTCTGGCCACTTTTGCTGGTACCTGCAAATTTCCCTTCCAACCCAACCATCAGTACACTGCAGAAGTTAGACATAGGCCTGTCATATTAGACAATTTGAAGTATTGGCAGATTTTCTCACAGGATTCTCAGATTTATGATTTCATGAATGCTGAAGGCGAGTTTCAAAATTGTAATATAGATACAGACTGTACAGTAGACAATTACATAGATAGTGATATAGATGTAAATATTTTAGATATAGTTAAACCAACTAAATTCACTGAATTAGAAGTAGATAAATTAGAAAATGTAGAAATAGAGGAAATAATGAATGATGATCCTGAAATTCTTAATCTTAAAAATAATTTTTTGCCTAAGGGATTAGTCCCCTTAGAAGATTTTTTTTTATTCCAACGATGTAGCTAGGAAGCTGAAAATGGAGCCTTTGAGAGCAGATATAGAAGAATGTAACATAGGAACTGAAGAAAAACCAAAACTCATTAAAATATCAAAAGCCTTACCTTTAGAGGAAAAGGTAAAATACATAAATCTGTTTAAAGAGTTCTAAGATATTTTTGCTTGGAGTCATGAAGACTTGAAGTCTTATGACACCAGCATAATTCAACACAAAATACTTCTCAAAGAAGATCATAAACATTTCAAATAGAAACTTAGGAGAATTAATACAATTCTTATGCCATCTATTGAGAAAGAAGTTAAAAGAATGTATGATGCCCAAATTATAGCTCCCATTAGATACTCAGATTGGGTTTCAAACTTAGTCACTACTAGGAAGAAAACTGGAGAAGTCAAACTTTGTGTTGATTTCAGAAATTTAAACAAGGTCTCATTAGAAGACAACTATCCTCTACCAAAAATGGACCATATCCTTCAGAGGGTAGTAGCTTCATCCAAAATCTCCTTACTTGATGGGTTTTCTGGATATAATCAGATCTTAGTTCAACCAGAGGACTAAGCCAAAACTGTATTTACTACTCCTTGGGGTACCTTCATGTATTTGAAGATGCCTTTTGGATTAATGAACATAGGAGAAACATTTCAAAGAGCTATGGATATAGCTTTTTCCAAGGATATCCATGATTTCTTAGTGGTAAAACAAGATGATATCACAGTCTTTTCTAAATTTGATAATGAACACCTAGACCACCTAAGAAGAGTTTTCACTAAATGCAGGAAATTTGGGATTTCTTTAAATCCCAAAAAGACATTCTTTGGTCTAGAAGAAGGAAAGTTGTTGGGACATATCATATCTAATGGAATTAGAATAGATCATGCTAGAATATCGGCCATTCTAATCATTACCCATCCTAGAAACATCAGAGAATTGCAACCATTTTTAGGCAAAATCAATTTTCTTAGGAGATTCATTTCAAATTTAGCATAATCAATTAGAGAATTAAATAACATGTTAAGAAAAGATTCAACACTTAATGGACAGTGGAGGCAAAACAGTCTTTTGAAGCCATCAAGGAAGCCATAACCAAGATTCCAGTCCTTATAAGTCCCGATTTTTAGAAATATTTTATAATTTTTGCTTTTGCTTCAGAACACACCATTGCAACAGTCTTGTTGCAAAGGAATGACCAAGGATATGAACAATCAATTGCATTTTTAAGTAAATCCTTAAGAGATGCCACACTTAAATACAACATTATGGAAAACAAGCATTAGCTTTAGTAAAGGCTATCAAAGATTTCAGAGTCTATATTTTGTATTCTCACATTCTTGCTTATGTTCCAAATTTAGTAGTTAAGGACATTTTGACACAAAATGGGTCTGAAGGAAAGAGAGGCAAATGGATTTCCACTATTTTGGAATATGACATAGAAATAAAGCCTACTAAACTTATCAAAGGCCAAGGTTTAGCCAAACTAATGGCTGAATTGAACTGTCAAGCCCTAGATATTAATTTCATTGGTGCCCTTGATGATCAGGAAGAGATGGTGACTCCATAGATTAGTGAACCTTTTACAGATTCACCCTGGTATGCATATATCATATTTGTATTACTAAACTTACAAGCTCCTCCTGGTTTAACAAGAACTAAAGCTAGATTTTTGAAAATGAAGTTATTAAGATATTGTATTATAGATAATGCTTTGCTTTGGAAAGACATTAGTGGTATTCTTTTGAATTGTTTACTGAAAGATGAAGCTGATCAAATTATTCAAAAATTTCATGCAGGAGATTGTGGAGGACACTTATATTGGAAGACTATTGCTGACAAAATTCTGAGGGCTGGTTTCTATTGGCCCACTCTTTTTGCAGATGTTAAGAAACATGTGACCTCCTGTCATAAGTGCCAGATATTTGAGGGAAAGAGGAAAATTTTACCCTTGCCTCTTAAACCAATCTCCATAGAAATGCCATTTCAACAATGGGGGTTAGACTTCATTGGATAAATACACCCAGCCTCCTCAGCCCAACATAAGCGGATTTTGATAAGCACTGATTATTTTACCAAATGGATAGAAGCCATCCCTTCTGGACAAGCCACAGACACTATCATTATCTCATTCCTAGAAAATAATATCATGTCAAGATTTGGATGCCCCCAAAAGCTCATTACTGATAATGCATCTACCTTTAAATCCAAGAAAATGATATATTTTTGTAACAAATACCACATCACCCTTGGCCACTTCACTGCCTGTTACCCTCAAGGTAATGGACTTGCAGAATCCTCTAACAAAATCCTGGTCAATATCATTAAGAAATTACTAGAAGATAACAAAATGACATGGAACAAAAAGTTGGTCAATGCCTTATGGGAAGATAGACAAACTACCAAGAAGTCCATTGGCAAATCTCCCTATCAGTTGGTATATGGGATGGATGTTGTTTTTCCATCTTCTTTGGGAGTGCCAGTGATGAAGATCATCTAGGAATTATAGGTAGAACCAAATGATACCTAGAGAAGGATAAATCAGGCCATACACTTGTAGCAGACCAGAGAAGAAGTATATGTAAAATCACAAGTAATCCAAGACAAAATCAAAAATGTATTTGATAAAAAGACTAAAGCTGATGATTTTTACATAGGTGATAAAGTTCTTAAGTGGGATTCAAGAAGAAAATACAAAGACAAACATGGAAAATTTGACTTCTTATGGTAAGGGCCTTATGCCATTAATGGTTATAGAGGTAACAATGCTTTTTTCCTGAGAGAGATACGTGAATCGGATTTACCAGGAGGATCTGTCAATGGTAGAATGCTGAAGCATTAATATTCCACTGATTAACAATAGTTCATTTTACTTTGATAATTGTACATAACATTGCAGAGTGTAGATTGGATTGGATGGTGATCTATTGAAGTTGAAGGCCGGAAAGAAGGCCCTGAGCTTTAAAGGTTTCACCATCATAAGTATGAATAAGGCATAAATCACAGAATAACAGTTTATAGGGTAACAACAGTCACAATTCAAAGGCTACTGATCTTAAAGTTCTTGACATTTCACCAGGAAATTCCATTCCCATGTGGAGCCACTATTAGGGTCCTATAATAATAGGATTCATAATTTTGAATTGTCTATGGTTAGTCTGATAATATTGTACATACTTTTTCTTTTTGAAAAATGTTTTTCATATTAAAAATTAAAGAATGTAAAGAGGGTATGTCCTAAAAGAAATATCAAAGGACAAAAGGAATAAGAAAAGATAAAAAAAGTCAAAAAATATGAACCCCAAACAAAAACAGATCATGAAAGTGTGCAAGTCTAAGTGCCACTACTTTTTACTTTATTGTACAAAATAATGGTTGTGTGCAGCTTGTCATAAATGCCACAACCCATGATAGTCAAACTGTTTAATCTTGACTAGTTCACGCTTTAAATTTCATGTTTATAGATAGAGAATAAAGATCTAGCCAAACTGTTTAATATTGGCAGATCAATAGTTAGGTAGAGAAATAAAATGTGCTCATAAGCTTAATCTGAGCTATTGGAAGATATAAGGTTAGAATTATATAGTTTAATTTTCAAAAGAAAAAGGAAAGAAAGGGTCCGCTAGCTTAAATGCACCCAATAAAGTGAAGAAAAAATGTTAGGGTAAGTAAAGGGTGTGTAGAAGAAAGGTTGCATAAGTACAAATTTGATTGAAACATAAGCACATTTATCATGCTTAATCCAAGATTTCAGTGTGCAGGAGTAGTTATGAGAGTGAAAAGATGTTCACAAGCTGATTTGGTTAACTTCCCCTCATTTCATTTCACCCCCCACTACATACTTACTAATTTCCCCATTATCCCATCATTGCTTGTTAAACTACCCTTTTTTCCTTCATTTTGGCCCTTACCCCTTGGTTTCACACATTTCCCTAGCAAATTACCCTCCAAAGGTCATTTCCCAACCCAAAACCCCTTTTCCCTAGTGTGAAACCAATTTCCCATTAAAAAAATCACTTTCCCCCTTTAAAACCCATAAAAACCCATAAAACCCCTTATCCTAACTTTTATTGCCCCCTCCACTTTATTTAATTAAAAACTCTGTCATTCATATTTTTCCTGACAAAACCCTTTTAACCCTTTTAACCCTTTATCCTAAGTTTTGTCTCCCCCCGCTTTATTTTAATTAACTATGTAAATTCACATTTTCCCGATATAAAACCTTTTAACCCACCCCCTTGGTGTGGTTAACAAACCACGACCATATTAAACCTTGGTCCCACTTTATTAAACCCACTTATATCTAACCCCCATTTATTCATTAATTAATTACAGTTAACTGTAATTAATACCCCTGAGCCCCACAAATCTCTGCCTGATTGCCCTCCGTGCAGCTTCACCGCACGATAGCCGTTAGATCTTTCACCCCCAGATCTGACAACGCGCGTCCATATCACGCGCTCCTGACGTCTGACCTTTACCAGTGCAAGAGCATGCGAGATTTGTGGTTTTGCTCAACCCCTTTTCGGTTATGTGGTAGCTCTACGCTAACTCATGTGCTTTCATGAAAATACCACCCGATGGCCAAAAGCAGTGCGATGGCCTCCGAAACCACCTCCCTGCGTAGGCCGAAACCATCCACTATTCACATTATAAATTTCTGCGCCAATTCTAGCCGTTACCTGTTAAAACCTCGAAGACCCTCATTTTCACTCTTTTCGTTCGTTTTTCACTAAAACCTGCCTAACCCTTCCTGCGCCACCCTGAGCCTCTGCAACCAAACTTCACCATGGGTTACCTCCCGAACACGCTTCGGACTCCATCCACAGTTCTTCCCAATTCAAATACAGCGTTCGGTCACCTCCTCTCAGACCTAGATTTTATTAACGAACTGTTTTATTTTGCAGGTGATTAGCAGAATGGGATCTTGGATAAACAGTTTTGATACTAGTTCAAAAACCTGTTTACTCCAAGATTTGCAAGGAAAATGTATTCAAAGGGCTTAATTCAGAAGGAAAAGACAATTATCATAAAGCAGGAAGAGACTGTTTACACAGAGGCAATAATGGTTAAAACACAGATGAAATCATTTTCACTAGCACAACAAAACATTCTTGCAAACTACTCTCCAAACAACATTTTGTATTGTACCTAGTAAAAATCATTCTTACTAAAAACATAGAAGCATGAAAGAGTGAGTAAGATTTACAGTGAAAAGTAAAAGTAAAAGCAGGTGATAGAGCATTCATAGTAAAAGACTAAACATACGAGACTGATAAAGAAATACAGTTGGAAAACAAACGGATGAAAGTGTATCAGATGAAAGGTCATAAGTAAATATGACATCCAGTGTGAAGACCAAACAACCAAGCAACTTCAAGGGAAAAAATATCATAGACTAAAAGACAACAAAATCTAAATAACAGGGACAACAAACAACAGTTCAATAGTTGTCTCTATCTTCTTGCATTAAGATATTTCCTTTTCCTAGATTAGTTCTCAATGTAGTTTGAGATATTTTATAAATTCTTTTTGTATAAATACTTCATAATTCGAAGTATTGAGGGTGTATTTCTATAAATTTGTAGATTTATTTTGTTATGAAACCAACTCACAAAAAGATAGAAAAGATAGATCAATGCCTTAGAATTCAGCCTCTTCGAGGGGGCAACTTCCTTTACATTACACAAATGAATGGTTCTTTGATGATTCAAATGACAAAACCTCCTTTCTATATATAAGAGTCTAAGGAGTTACAATATAACCCAACCGACCTAACAATAATAATATAAAGGGACAAAAATAAAAATAGAGGGATTCTATGGGGCACAGTAATAACAATATGGGGACAATAGGGGCACAACAATATTAATAAGGGATACAACTACACTAGTAATGGGGTAATCACTAGTATTATAGGGACTTAACATGCCTCTCTCCTTCAAAATTTTTTTTGTCCTCAACGCTTGAGTAGTTATGGATGCTTCTGTATAAAATTCTCATCCTCCCATGTGGAATCTTCAGCGGATAAGTTCTTCCACTTGATGAGATACTCCGAAATTGATCGATTTCGTAGCTGT
>APFE030805214.1:0-11180 GCA_000404065.3 Pinus taeda
TTTTAATAAAAATAAAAATATATACATAGTACAAAGGAAAGGAAACTGAGTGTTATAGATATGGTTGCAATGAGAAAAGAGGGTAAGCAAAGAGATTGCTACACACATGACTTAATGCAAAGAGGGTAATGGGACAAATTATTACAAAGGAAATAAATTGCTGCAGATATGGTTTCAATGAGCAAACAGAGTAAGGGCACAGACATTGCTTCAATGAGCAAAGAACGTAAGGGGACATATTTCTACAAAGGAAATAGATTGTTGACAACTGTTTCAATGAGCAAAGAGGATAAGGGGACAGATTTCTACAAACATGGTTTCAATGATTAATGAGCAAAGAATGTAAGGGGACATATTTCTACAAAGGAAATAAATTGTTGACAACGATTTCAATAAGCAAAGAGGATAAGGAGACAAATTTCTACAAACATGGCTTCAATGAACAAAGAAAGTAAGGAAAGCAAAGAAGATAATAGGACATATTTCTACACACGACTTCAATGAGCAAAGTGAGTAAGGAGACAAAGTGCTACTGGCAAGCCTACTCTGATTACTACAAAGAAAACATATTGCTGCAGATATAGGTTAATAAAAAGAAAAACTGCTATAAACATAACTTCAATGAGCAAAGTCAACCATAAAAGAAAACATCATCATGTGAGAAGGCATGAATCCACTCTAACAGTTATAGTATACCAAATATTTCCAATGTATTGGAGACATTATACAAATTTAATCTAACAGTCTCAGAAAATTTGCACATATTATAATGATATACCAAACATTACCAAGGGTTTTTCACTACTTAATTTATTATCATACAAATCTGTAACGAAGGGTTTCACAATCATAGCATAATAATATACCAAATATCACCAAGGGTTTCACACTCATAGCATAATTTATTTATTCACTGCTTAATTTATCGCAGTGTATGGGAAGCAAAGCAGTAATTATGCAATATGACTGGCAAGCATAACCTAGACAGACTATCTGAAATATGATAACACGCTTCAAATAAAAAGCTGGCCTTTCATCATTTGGCCTCACAGGCCTCTGTTGAGCATGCTTTCCACCCTCTTCATAGACATCAATCTTTCCATCTCCAACTTCTTCCTCTGTCTGGCAATGAAATCCTCTGCATCTGCGTCGGGACGTTCTTTCTCAACTTCGTCCTCATCTTCCTCAGCAATCTTAATTGCCCGACCATCTGCTGATTTAATACTATATTGTAAGATGAATATACTATACACTGTAATTCAATAATCTCATATAAATTTTCACAACTACTCAAACTGTAAAATGAATTTGTGAAAGAAAACTGTGCTTCAAATTTAATTTCAAAACACAGTTCTCTTCCCATTTATCTTCCACCAAAATTCAATTTCCACAAACAAGCGAAATTCTTTTTACCTCGATGCGCTGCAGGTCGTTCTCCAGCTTTAGCAACCTGAGCAGGGGCCGGCACGGCAGTATGGCCACGAGAATTATTATTAGTGTTATTTTCCTCTTTGGACTTCCACGCACCAAACAGCCGTGAACTCCAACCAGGACTCTGCAGCTGTTGGGGCTCTGGATTCTTTTGTGGCTCAGGAGCCACCGAGAATCGAACCTTGGGTTTGGTTCCCATCAGCGACACGAATATAAAAAAATTTCCTCCTATGTTATCAGATATCAGTGGCTTAGGCTGTAAATTTTCTTTAGCCCTGCAAGGGTATATATAGTGATAGGTAGCTTAGATTTTAAGCTGAAATGCAATGTCAGTTGTCAGACTTTTAAATATTCCGTCCGTAGTAAGATTGCCTGAGAAGGATTGGAATATTTGAGATATTTAATGAACAGAAATAATACCAAACAATTATTAACTTACTCTTATCTTCTGTTTTTTCAATTTACAATTATTAGTTACACTTTTTTTAAAAGTTGATGGAAACAGGTTGGATGATTTTAAAAAACTTAATAAGAATGGTTGTGTATTTTTTGCAGGTCATGGTCAGGGACAGGGACAGTGGAATCGAAAAAACATTTTATTTTGGAATGTGATACACCAAAAACAGTTACAACAATATGTTAACATAGTTTCTTTAACATTGTTATAATTTCTTTGATATTTCTTTTCAGTAAAAAAACTGTTAAAAAATTTAAATTACAAAAAAGAAAACTAATAATCCCATAAACTATATCTGATTTAATAAACATAAAATTTTCATTTCATTTATTATAATAATAAAAAAATTATTCAAAATTTAGAATCTACATCTTTCAAATTCAATCATTCATATATATCGCTCACCGCCACCTGAATGTTGCTTAGTCAAGTGGATAGAAATTAAAATGAGGGACTAGTCACTGAAGAAATATGTATTGGGCCCAGAATACATTATATACACTATATACATCCATTACATGAATCATATGGTACCAACATATAATCACAATGATTACATAATGCTGCCTAGCAGCGCCACCATAATGGGATTCGAATGCGGTCGGGGAGGGTGACATCCAACAACCCCAACCGCCGTACCATGCACTCATGTGCAAATGTAATAAAAAGGAAAGTAGTGTCAAATTGTTGTCATTTACATGTTTTCTATTTCACAGCCACACTTAAGACAATTTAACATATTTTTTCAATCAAAATTTAGTATATATTATTTAATTTAAGAAACATTTGATTTTACTAGTATTAATTAAGAAAATTATTATCATTTTATTAACTAAATTAGTATAGTTATGCAAATTAAGTCAACATAAAAATATCGATTCATAATAAACATTAAAACACTTATTTTATAATACATCTAATATTGTCAAATTTTTAAAAATCATGAAAACTAATTAAATTGTATATTTTAATTTATTATTATGTTGATTTATAAAAAGAGTTAATATAAATTTAAATATATACACATTTAAAAAATTGTAACAAAATTTTAATCACAAGATTTATTCTCATGTTACCATGGATATTAATTTGTAAATAGATTTTGTTACAATCTCATAGATTAATAACATGGATTATTAGTACTATTTGCCCAAAAATCTATAAAATACACGATGCTAATTTATAGAATTAAAAAAACCAATTTCAACTATGTTAAGTAATTTTTTATTTATAAATAATATATAATATAATTTACTGCAGAAATTCCCAATACTCAATCTATAATTCTTTTTATAATCATGGCATAAATCTTCATAAGTACGAAAAGTGTTTAGTATCATTTATTTTTAATAACTTTTTCATCACGTGATTTCTGATCGAAAAGTGTCTCGAGTAATTTGGGTTTTTTTAATATAATTTTCGGTTTTGACTTCATTTTTATTTAAAAATATTTTTTTATATTTAAAAAGCAAACATCTTAAGGATTTAAAAATAAGATTCTTCCTTTGTTTTTCAATTAATTAGGATATACTTATCGTGTTTATTTATTTTCAACGTGATTTAATAATACGATTCTCCTCTCTATTGGTAATATTCTTGTTACGTTTTTAAATTGTAATGCTTACAAATTATATCATAATTATTTAATTATGAAAATACAATTTATTCTAAAAATATAATTTTAGATATTATATTTTAATAATAATCTAAATTATAAATTTTTATATTTTTCTAATAAATATATAATTGTTTTTATACATTGTTATTTATTGTGACTATTTTTGTTTATTTGTTATTTGCTTTTTTTTGTTATTGAGATTTTCTAGTTGTCATTTTCTCTGTTAAGTTTTGGTGGTGTTTTTTGTTTTTTTGGCAATTTATTCTTTCTTTTTCATTTCTATTTAAAATGGATCTATGCTCATTATGAAGATGTATCTAGACTCTTTGTTATCTGTTTTTGTTTAATGTAGATCTAGGATGATGATTACAATAACATAGAAATCAATGAATATTGCCTACCCTAAACTCAATGCACATTTTTAATTTAATTACTTTGAAAGCAATGCACATCATTAATCTATTTATATCAAATCAAAATTAACATCTACAATGAAATAAATGCACATTATTAATATAATCACTTTGAAATAAATGCACATTATCCATCTAATTACACTAGATCGTAAATTAATATTTACATTGAAATCAATGCATCAAGTGCAATTAATTAAATATCATTAGAAATTAATATCTACACTAAATCAATGCATCATGTGTAGTCAATAAAATAAAATTAGAAATTAAGATTTATATTAAAATTAATACATCTATTTTAGCCAGAAAAAAAATATTAATGTCAAAGTAACCTAACCTCAGGTTATGAGGTTACATATACCTTTACCCCTTTAATTTATTGAAATCTCAATCATTTTTTAATCTTGTTTTTATATAATTTTGAGATTTTGATGGATTTCTATATCAACTTCTTTTACCTTTTGTAAAAGTCTTACTTTATCTTACTAATGTTCAATATTATATAATACTATAAATATTTAACTAATATATAATATTTTTATTTTTAAACATTATAATATTATATATACTATGTTTAATATTATATAATATTATTTAATGTAAAAATTTCTTAGTTAATCAATATTTATTATTATATTGGTTATATTGTTATATTATATTAAACAAAAATAATATTAATATAATAATTGTTGGACATCTAATCTGTTAAAGGTTTTGGGTCTCGAATGTGAACAGTCATTGGAATTCAAGAGATTGCTTGGTATATGAAAACCAAGGGTCACTAAACATTGTATCTATATGTATATCTTTGTGAATAATAAGTATCTCACGATTATCTTACCCTTGTTGTTTACATTTGTGAGTTTAACATGGTATCAAAATGGGGTATCAAAGTGGGCGAAGTCTTGCCTTGCTCATATTTGAGCCATTAGTTTTATGGCCTTTCTACCTAAAAATTCTACCATTTCTCCATGTATTTTCTCTATATGGCATCTCTACTGAAAAAAAAAATTTGCACCATTCAGATCTACATCTCTGTTAATGTGTGTGTTACTCCCTAATCTCCCTTTAAGTGCTATTCATTACATATCATATCTACTTATGAGTTGTCTTGAATATTTTTTCCTCTTTTTCTGTAGTTCAAAACCTAAGCATCCACTTATTTTTAGCTAAACCAACTCTCACGCCCTAAAATGTTTGCACCCATTTGCGTAGCCTCTTTCATTTGTGTGCTTGTTTCATTTTCTTGTCTACACACTCTTGCCACCTTGATGTAATAGTTGGGATTACAATGTGTAGGTTGCAAGTTGCAAAAATCATGATCCAATGCAAAATACAAGGAATCTCTACAACAAATTTGGGCTTTGTAGTGAGAGTTTCCAACGATATTTTTGGTGAAATTTGCTAGCGTTTTGGGACTCCGTCACACATAAGGCTATGTAGTAATTTTGCAAAATATCCTCAAATATCAATGTTGTTTCCAGTTGCGTGGAACTACACAAAATTGATTACGGTAGTGAACCCCACAACAAAACATCGATTAGAATTGGAGACAACCTACGGATAGACAACCAAGCGCTCCCCACAAATTGGAAATGAAATATAGAATCATACGCATTGGGTAAGCGAAGAGGGTGCATTTGATTCTCAACGTTGGCCCTAAAGCTTCTTGCTTTTTTCTTTATAGTTTATTCCTCTTGAAGATCTCATTTTTGACATGAATTCGCTGCAATAAGATTACTATGGGATTGGGCATGGGTAGTGCCCATATGAATGGTGAGGCTTATTCCTTTGCTAAGGAAAAGGGTGGAATGAGAGGTTCCCTCAACAAATTGTTGGTTCAAAGGATAAGACAATTGTGAATTAATATTGGGTCAGTTAAGATCAAGATATAAGATCAAGATATTAGTGCCCTTTTGCCTTATTGTTAAGCTTATTGTTATTGTTGGTTGAACTGCTTCGTTCATGGAACGACATCCACATTAATTTATGGCCAAAACTCAGCATCTTCCCTTGGTTACTTTGGTAGTCGATTGTCATCATGTTCATGAGCTTGAATGCTTCGTGAAACATTGATTTTGTAGTTGTGCAATATGTGGGTCTCTGAGTCTAGTTTTAGTTGAGGAGCGTACAAGGGAAGCAACTTAAATGTCAGTTGAGCTAAATGAAATTGAACAATTACTCAAGTGTAGTATTTAGGGCCACTTCATGGATTCTTCCCCAGATTTTATCATTTTTTAACTACTATGTTGAATGAGCAGACATGTGGGAGCCTATAAATAACAAAATGGTGTGGTGGTATTCAACATAGATATCAAAGTTGAACCCACTTGTAATCACCAACTCAACGTGTATGATATGTATATTAACATAAGAAAATCCTAATTTAATTTTTCATTGAATTAAATTGGGAATTAAGTTGTAATTCTATTCTCATAGCAGTTTGTGGTAGTTAACTAAGTTAAGTTGACTTAGTTGGCTTAGTAAATATGAATTGGAATTTTATCTAAAGTCATGTAGAGTGATCCCAAAATTTTAGGGGCGAAGTTGAGTTATTATTAAGTTGTAATTATCTAATTCAATTTAACTGAGTTAAATTCGGTTAAACTAGTTCTAATTGTTGAAGGAACTAGTGAGTGGTCAGTTGAATTAAATTGAATTTAATTCACGTGCAGTGATCAATTAGATAACTAATAAGTCACTCAAAAATAACTCATGCATGTTAGTTCAGATGAAGACCCAGTTGATATTAGAGTTCAGGGACAATGTACTATTAGTGGTAAATTCATCTAAATTAAACAAGTGATGCATGTAATCAGTATAAGGCCTATGGATAGATTGCACAATTATGAGTGAGGAATTTCCCAATTAAATATGGTCTAATTACCTCGGAAATTGCGCAAGGAAGTAGGGGCTTGGTAGGGAATAGATTTGGCTAAGTATTGACTTGAGATGGTTTGTGAAGTAGTGAGAGAGATAGTTTGTACTTGTGTAGAGATTGTTTGAGTTGAACAAGCATTGTATTTTCTTCTCAAATCTTCTAGTTAATGCAATATAAAGATAGTGGGGTTTTTAGTTGAGGCTTTCCCCATAAAAATATTTTGTTATGTGTAATTGAAATTCTTTGTTTTCTGCTTCGTGATTTCATCGATCAATTTTTTTGTTTCCGCTAATAAGTATAGTAGATTCATGTCTTTTGGTTTAGCATATCACATAAGCAGTTTGAATCTACAATAAAAATATACATGGTATTGGAGCTGAAATCACTGTAGAAGAAGAGAAAACGAGTTTGTTGTGCAGGTGAAATTGAATTTGTAGTTTCATAATTCAGAGTCAGCAGGATGTCATTCCACAATTTGAGACTTGAGTATGCCTTGGAGGGTAGCTCGAATTACATAACTTGGAAGGAAACGATGGAGGCAATGTTGTAAGACAACGAGTTGAAGGAATTCATAGATCATGGTATCCTGAAGCCTCCAACATCCGATGCTAAAGATCTGGTTAAATGGAGAAAGTGTGTGGCAAAGGCGAGAAGGATTATTCTAGAAAGAGTTCAAGATCACATTGTCTTGAATATCCATGGTAAAGAAACTCCATTTGCAATGTGGAAGGCATTGAAATCGCTATTTCAAAATAATAGTGACTACAGGAAGATGACATTGAAAGACAAGCTCAGAAATATCAATTTGGAGAAGGGCGACTGAATTCTAAAGTACTTGACCAAGTTCACCCAATCTCGAGATGAGCTTGGAAGTGTTGGGGTTACTGTTACAAAAGGCGATCTGGTGAGCCTAACACTTCTGGTCTTCCCAAGAGTTGGAATAGCTACTAGGACTCCCATGGCCTAATGATAAAGATGGTGGTATAACTGATAGAAAGTAGAAACCTTCCCAACGCAACCTTTCGTTGGGTAGGTTCTGGCAAGTATTCAATTAGATTCAAATGGGAGGGATAAGCTACCAGAGTGGGAGCCATTGTGGTTTGACTTGGTACAAGAATATATTCGGTGGAACACCTGAGACAGATCCTCATCAGATCATGATGATGAGGAGAAATTTGCTTTAGCTGGGAAGGTGAAGAAAGGGAAGGGGAAGTAATCCCATTCCAAATCAAATTCCATTTAGGTGGAAAGAATAAGGACATGTACAAAATCAAGTGTTTTCACTGTCACAAGCTAGGGCACTATGCCACAAAGTGTCCGCACAAGAAGGCTGGTAAGAAGTCCCTCAGGAGGAGCGACAGGTGTGTTGAAAAGTGTGCAACAAGAAAAATAAAAATAGAAATTGCTAAAAATAACAGTTTGGCCAATAAGCATTTTGGCCACCTTGGGTGAGAGGTGAAACTGCTAAAAATAGAATCTTCTAAAAATAGCATTTATGGTCTCTTCCTATTTATAGCAGTGCCTGGTCTATCTATAGGAAATAAAAATGAATTTGGTCTTAACAGCAGTTTAAAATATTAATTAATTAACCTCCATGAGTTAATTAATTATGGAAAATTAAACTTGAAGTCTTTGTGAGATCATGCAATTATTTTCTCCCAAATAATGTGTAACATTATAATAAGATTGCTCCTCCTCCCTTATGGTATATTGTTGTTGTTTTTGTTTTTTCTTTTCTTTTTAATTATAATTTTTATAATGTTACACACTTATTTTAAAATTAATTTAATTATGAAATTATAAATTTTTTTAAAATTTATAATTATATTTTAATAATAATATTAAAATTATATATTTTTAATAAACACATAACTTTATACTTCAAATTAAAACAGTGTATGGTTGATAAAATTTATTTAATAAATGATTTTAAATATTAAAGTAATCTATGGATTTATTAACTACTAAGAGGTATCAAATATTATAACGTACAACATTTTTCAATGTAGAATTTTGAGGAAATATTTGGACATTTAGAGGTTCAATCCAATTAGGTGTCTAGTACATCTACAATTAAGATGGACCTAGGCTGATTTCAATTGCATGTTGTCACACAAAATTTGTCAAACTTATGATTAATATAAACAATTTAAATATGTTAAATATGTTTAACATTAATCTAATGAATTCCTTATCTTCTACATCTTATAAGCATTGGACTTGTATTTTTATTATATACCTATATTCTACCATATGACTCCTCTTACACATGACATATCTAAACTTCAACTAATCGATAAACCCTATCTTGAAATTTTTGATGTACAATATTCATATTAGCAAGAGTTATAGGATGAACTTGGGCATAGATGTCTTTTGAACATTTTTTCATAGGAATATTTTTTGCAGCATGTACTATGTTTGAGCTAGTTGAATTTGTTCTCTTTATAGACATGTTCTTTGTTGTTTAATTCTTTTTTTATGCACTTCAATTTCCATTCCCTCGGCATTTTTTTATTGATTTTCTCTTTGTTGTGCATTTTATTGCACTATTTTCTCCTAACACTATTCAATTGTGTTGTGTTGTGCTCTTCTTTGTCGATATGCTCTTTGTCATTCATTTTTTCTTTTATTTGTTCTTGCTTTTGTTCAATTATAATTTATTGTGATCTTCTTTGTTTATTTTCCATTTTCTTCTCTCTTTGTTGTTGACACTTCTTAGTTATCATTCTCTGTCAACTTGTTCTTTCTTGTTCATTTCTATTTAAAATGGATCCAGGTTCATTATTAAGATGTATCTCGACTCTTTATTATTCGTTTTTGTTTAATATAGATCCACAATGATGATTACTATAACATATAAATCAATGAACATTGTCAACAATTACTTTGTGCACATACTGAAATCAATGCACACTCTTTATTTAATTACTTTGAAAGTAATGCACATCGTCCATCTATTTACATCAAATAAGAAATTAACATCTACACTAAAATCAATGCACATTATTAATATAATTAATTTGAAAGAAATGCACATTATCCATCTAATTACACCTTACATTGAAATCAATGCATTTAGTGCAAGCAATCAAATAGGATTAGAAATGAAAATTTACACTAAAATTATGCATCAAGTAGAATCAATCAAATATGATTAGAATTCAATGTCTACACTAAAATTAATGCATCAATTGCAATTAATTAAATAGCATTAGAAATCAATATCTACACTAAAATCAATATATCAAGTGTAATTAATAAAATAAAATTACGAATTAAGATATATATTGAAATTAATACATCTATTTTAGTAAAAAAAACATTGATGTCAAAGTAACCTAACCTCAAGTTATGAGGTTACATGTACCTTTACCGCTTTAGTTTAGTGAAATTTCAATCATTTTTAGAATCTTTTTTATTATTATTATATAATTATGAGATTTTGATGGAATTTTTATATCCAACTTATTTAATCTTTTGTAAAACCCTTACTTCACCTTGCTAATGTTCATATTATATAGTACTATTAATAATTAGCATATATATATAATATTAAGTTAATATTATATAATCTTTTATTTTTAAATATTGTGATATTATAATAGTAGGTTTAATATAATATAATATATATAATATATCTATTGTACTTATTTACTAGTTAATTATTATTAATGTATTATTTTATTATATTAAATAAAATAATATTAATATAATCATTCTTGGACATCTAATCTGCTATTGGTTTTGGGTGTGGAATTTGAAGAACTATTGGAGTCCAAGAGACCATTTGGTATATGAAAACCAAGGGTAATTAGACAGTGTATTTATATTTATATCTTTGTGAATAATAAGTATTTCATGGTTATCTTATTCCTCTTGTTTACATTTGTGAGTTTAACATGGTATCAGAGTTGGAGAAGTCTTCTTCTGCTCATATTTCAACCACTAGTTTTGTGGCCTTTCTTTGCATGTCAGTCATGCCTATCAAAACTGCACCTAAGCGTTGTGTTATTTCTCCATGCATTTCCTCTATCTCACATCTCCACTAAAAAACTTTGTAGCATTCAAATCTTCAACTTCGTCGATTTATGTGTTGCTCCTAAATCACCCTTTAAGTGTTGTTGAGATTGCAACAAGATGATGGAGCTTAGTGAAAAGAGTCGCCTTCCCTAAGTGGGCCCGCAGGCTAATTTTGGCGCAAGTCTATTTTTAGACTATGTCTATTTTTAGACATATGGATCATGTCTATGGATTGCAGGTTGTTGTTTATGGATGATTGATCAAGTTGAGAAAATAGATGGACTTCTATTTTTGATGAAAGTGGGAGTGATCACAGTGTGAGTGATCAAGTCTATTTTTAGACTGGCTGTCAAA
>APFE030805223.1:0-13346 GCA_000404065.3 Pinus taeda
CTAACAATTTGACAAGCGTTTTCTAACTTTTTTTAAGTGTTTATTAAAATCATTTACTAAAGTTATAAACCCTAAACCTTAAGCATTTTATTACATTTTAACAAGCATTTTGTAACTTTGTAAAACCCTAAACCCTAAGCATTTGATAAAATTTTAATAAGCATTTTGTAACATTTTTTTTATTTTTTTTACTAAAAGCATTTACTAAAATGTTATAAACCATAAAACCTAAATAGAAAACCCTAATCCCTAAACCCCAAAACCAATACCCTAAACCCTAAACCCAAAACCCTAAATCCTAACCATTGTATAACATTTTAAAAAGCATGTTCAAACCTTTATTTAAGTGTTTATCAAAATAATTTACTAAAGTAATATAAAAGCTAAACCCTAAATACTAAACCCCAAAATATAAACCCTAAATCATAATTCCTAAATGCTAAACATTAAACCAAAACCCTAAACCTTAAACCCTAAACACCAAACCTAAACCGTAAACCCTAAACCCTAAGAATTTTATCACATTTTAAAAAGTGTTTTGTCATTTTCCTTTAAGTGTTTTTAAAAAAAAATTACTAATGTTTTATAAACCCTAAACGATAAACCCCAAACCCTTAACACTAAACTCTAAACCTGAAACGCTAAACCCTAAACCCTCTTCTCTAAATCCTAAACCCTAAACCCTAAACTCTAACAATTTTATAACATTTTAAATATCATTTTGTTACTTTTATTTAAGTGTTTATTAAAATGATTTACTAAAGTGTTCTAAATCCTAAACCCTAAACTGTAAACCCTAAACCCTAAAACCTAAGCATTTTATAAAATTTAAAAACGTTTTGTAATTTTATTTAAGTTTTTATGAGGAAACTTTACTCATGTATTATAATCCTGAAACTCTAAATACTAAACCCTATAACCTAAATCCTCTACCCTAATAATTTTATAACATTTAAAAAACAATTTTGTAACTTTTTAAGTGTTTATTAACAACATTTAATAAACTGTTATAAACCCTAAACCTAAACCCTAAAATCTAAATCCTAAGTATTTAGTAACATTTTAAAAGGCGCTTTGTTACTTTTTTTTAACTCTTTATTAAAATAATTTACTGCAAACTCTGAACCCTAAGAATTTTAGAACATTTTAAAGCCTAAACCCTAAACCCACAACAATTTATAACATTTTAACAAGAATTTTGTAACTTTTTTAAGTGATTGCTAAAACCATTTACTAAACTATTATAAATCAAAAGCCATAAACCCTAACCCGAAACCCTAAGAATTTTATAACATTTTAGCAATATATTTTAAGTTTTGTTTAAGTGTTTCTTGAAATCATTTACCAAACCTTTCTAAAACCAAAATCCTAAACCCTTAACACTAAACCCTAAACCTAAAACCACAAACCCTAAACCCTAAGCATTTTATAACCTTTTAAAAAGCATTTTCTAACATTTATTTTAGTGTTTTTTAAAATAATTTACTAAAGTGTTATAAACCCTAAACCCTAACCCTAAATATTAAACCCTAAACTCTAAAGCCTAAAGCCTAAACCCCAAACCCTAAGCCTTACACCCTAAATGGTAATCACTGAGCATTTTATAACATTTTAAAAAGAATTTTGTGACTTTTTCTTAAGATTTTATTAAAAGCACTTACTAAAGTGTTATAAACCCTAAACCCTAAACCCTCAACCCTAAACCCCAAACCCTAACACTAATATTTTTAAAAACATTTTAAAAAGTGTTATAAACAGTAAACCATAAACACCAAACCCTAAAACCTAAGGATTTTATAACATTTTAAAAAACATTTTGTAACTTTCATTTAAGTGATTTTTAAAACCATTTACTTATATTTTATAAACCCTAAATCCTAAACGCTAAACTCTAAACCCGAAACCATAAATCCTAAACCCTAAACCCTAAACCCTAAACCCTGACCATTTTACAACATTTTAAAGACAAATTTGTAACTTTTATTTAATTGTTTATTAAAATAATTTATTAAAGCATTATAAACCAGAAACCCTAAACTCCACACCACAATCCCTAAACCCTAAGAATTTTATAACAATTTAAACCCACAAGCGTTTTGTAACTTTTGTCTAAGCATTTATTAAATGAATTTACTAAAGTTTTATAAACCCTAAACCCTAAGCATTTTATTACATTTTAAGAGGCTTTTTGTAGCTTTTTAAAACCCTAAACCCTAAACGCTAAACCCTAAGCATTTTATAACATTTTAATAAGCCTTTTCTAACTTTGTTTAAGGGTTTATTAAAACCATTTACTAAAGTGTTCTAAACCATAAAACCTAAGAATTATTTAACATTTTAACAAGCGTTTTTAACTTTTATTAAAGTTTTCATTGAAATCATTTACTAAATTGTCCCTAAACCCTAAACACTAAGCATTTTATAACAATTTAATGAGCGTTTTGTAACTTTTTGTTCAAGTGTTTATTAAAACCATTTACTAAATTTTTATAAAATATAAACCATAATCCCTAAATCCTAATCATTTTATAGAATTTTAAACCCTAAACCCTATACACTAAACCCTAAAGCTGAAGAATTTCATAACATTTTAAAAAGAGTTCTGTAACTTTTTTTGAGTGGTTATTAAAGGCATTTATTGAAGTGTTATAAATCCTAAACCCTAAACACTAAGCATTTTATAACATTTTAAAAAGCGTTTTGCTACTTTTTTTAAGTGCTTATTAACAGCATTACAGTGTTATAAACCCTAAACCCTACACACTAAACCCTACTTATTTTATACCATTTTAATGCATAAACACTAAACCCTAATCATTTTATAACATTTTAACAAGTGCATTGTAACTTTTTCTTATGTTCTTTTTAAAATAATTTACTAAATTGGTATAAATCCCAAACCCTAAACCCTAAGCCCTAACCCTAAACATAAAGCATTTTATAATATCTTGAAAAATGTTTTGTGAGTTATTTTATGTGTTTATCTAAGCCATTTACTAAGGTGTTTTAACCCTAAATCCTAAGTATTTTATAACATTCTAACAAGTGTTTTGTAACTTTTATTTAAGTGTTTATTAAAAGCATTTACTAAAGTATTATAAACCTCCAAATCCTAAAACCTAAAAGCCAAACCCTAAACTTCAAACCCCTAACCCTAAACCCTAAACATTAACCATTTTATAACCTTTCAAAAAATGTTTTGTAACTTTTATGTAAGTGTTTATTAAAAGAATTTAATAAAGTGTTATAAACCTTAAACCCTAAAACCTAAACCCTAAATCCTAAAACCTAAACCCTAAACCTTATGTATTTTATAACATTTTAAAGAGATTTTTGTAACTTTTGTCTATGTGTTTATTAAAAACATTTACTAAAGTGTTATAAACCCTAAACCGTAAAACCATAAACGCTAAGAATTTTATAACGTTTTTAAAAGCATTTTATAGTTTTTATTTAAGTGTTTATTAAAAGCATTTTATAACATTTTAAAACCTAAAGACTAAAGCCTAAACCCCAAACGCTGAGCATTTTATAACATTTTAAAAAGTGTTTTTTAACTTTTATTCAAGTGTTTGTTAAAAGAATTTACTGAAGTGTTTTAAACAATAGACACCAAACCCTAAGAATTTTATAGCATTTTAACAAGTGTTTTGTAACTTTTTTTAAGTTTTTATTAAAATCATTTACTAAAGTCTAATAAACCCTAAATCCTAAGCCCTAGGAATTTTAAAACCTTTTAAAAAGTATTTATTAAAAGAATATAATAAAGTGTTAGAAACCCTAAACCGTAAACCTAAACCTTAAACCTTAAACCCTAAACCCTAAACCCTAAAAACTAAACATTTTATAACATTTTAAAAAGAGTTTTCTAACTTTTTTTAAAGTGTTCATTAAAACACAAAATCTAAACAATAAAACCCAAACCCTAAATAATAAACAATAAATCCTCAACCTAAACCCCAAACTCTAAACCCCAAGCATTTTATAACATTCTAAAAAGTGTTTTGTAAATTTTTTTTAAGTTCCTATTAAAATAGTTTACTAAAGTGTTATAAATCCCAAACACCAAGCACCAAACCCTAAACCCTATGTCCTAACTCTAAACCCTAAGCATTATATAACATTTTAAAAAGTGCTTTGTAAATTGTTTTAAGTGTTTATTAGAATAAATTACTAAATTGTTATAAACCCTAAACACCAAACCCTAAACCCTAAAACGGAAACATTTTATAACATTTCAAAAAGTGTTAGACTTTTTTTAAGTGTTCATTAAAATCACTTACTAAAATGTTATAAACCCTAAACCCTAAACCATAAATCCTTAACCATAAATCCTTAACCATAAATCCTAAACCATAGGACCCAAACCCTAAATCCTAAACCCTAAACCCTAAACCCTAAACCCTAAGCATTTTGTAACATTTTGAAAAGTGTTCTGTAAATTTTATTTAAGTGTTTATCAAAAGGATTTACTAAAGTGTTATAAACCCTAAACGTGAAACCCTAAACCCTAAAACCTATACCCTAAGCATTTTATAACATTTTAAAAATTGTTTTGTAACTTTTATTTAAGTATTTATTTAAAGCGTTATAAACGTTAAACCCTAAAAAATACACCCTAAAACCTAAACCCAAAACCCTAAACCCTAAACCCTAAGTATTTCATAAAAATTTTAAATGCATTTTGTAACTTTTATTTCAGTTATTATTAAAAACATTTACTGAATTGTGATAATCCCTAAGCCTTAAACGCTAAAAAATAAACCCTAAACCCAAAGCCCTAAACCATAAACCCTAAGCATTTTATACTAGTTTAAAAATCAATTTTTAATTTTTATTTAAGTGTTTATTAAAATAATTTACTAAAGCATTATAAACCCTAAACCCTAAACACGAAACCCTAAACCCTAAATGCTAAACCTAAAACCCAAGAATCCTAAACCCTAAACCATAAGCAATTTACAACATTTTAAAAAGTGTTCTATAACTTTTATTTAAATATTTATTTATAATGTTTACTAAAATATTATAAAATCGAAACACTAAACCCAAAAAACCTAAACCCTAAACCCTAAGCATTTTACAACATTTTAAAAAAGAGTTATGTAACTTGTTTTAAGTGTTTATTAAAAGAATTTACTAAAGTGATATAGGCCCTAAACCCTGAACCCTAAACCCAAAGCCTAAACCCTACACAGTAAACCATAAACCCTAAATCTCAAACCCCAACCTCAAAACCCTAGATCCTAAAGTCAAAATCCTAAACCCTAAACATTTTATAACATTTTAAAAATTGTTTTGTAACTTTTATTTATGTGTTTGTTAAAAGAATTTACTAAAGTGTTATAAAACCTAAAACCTAAACACTAAACCCCAATCCCCAAACATCAAACCCTAAAACATAAAGCTTAATCCTTTTTTCCTAAACCCTAAGCATTCTATAACATTTTAAAAAACATTTTGAAAATTTTAATTTAAGTGTTTATTAAAGGAATTTACTGAAGTCTTAAAAACTCTAAATGCTAACCACCAAACCCTAAAACCTAAATCATAAACCATAAATCCTAAACGTTAACATTAAACCCTAAACCCCAAACCCTAAATTGTAAATGCTAAACCCTAAGGATTTTATAACACCTTAAAAAGCACTTTGTAGTTTTTATTTAACTATTTATTAAAAGAATTTATTAACCTATTATAAACCCTAAGCAATAACCCCTAAACTATGAATGCCAAATTTTAAACCCTAAATGTAAACTCTAAGTCCTAAACCTTAAATCATAATCCCTAAACCCTAAACCCTAAGAATTTTATAGCATTTCTAAAATCTTTTTGTAACTCTTATTTAAGTTCTTATTAGAAGCATTTATTAAAGTGTTATAAACCCTAAACCTTAAACTCTAAACTCCAAAACTTAAAAACTAAACCCTAAGCAGTTTATAACATTTTAAAACATTTTGTAACTTTAATTTAAGTGTTTATTAAGAGAATTTACTAAAGTCTTATAAACCCTAAACCCTAAGCATTTTACAACATTTTAAAAAATGTTTTGTAACTTTTACTTAAGTGTTTATTATAAGTAGTTACTAAAGTCGTATAAAACTTAAACACTAAGCATTTTATAACATTCTAAAAATCCTTTTGTATGTGTATTATCATTTTTGAAGTTGAAATCCTTTAATGATACTTATTTTATAACATGTTATACTATGTAATGAACTTTTTTATTTCTGGGCTATATTTTTGAACTTGAAAATTGTGGCTTTATATGAGTTTTTGTTAATTGATTTTTTTATAATATAGGAAATTAGCGTTCATTACATATTTTGTCTTCTAGTCAATCTCATTGCGCATTTTCTGTAAGTTCAAAAAATTGTGTATTGATCAACACATATTAGAGTTTTTATTGAAGAAGAAAACACAATAGTTATTATAATAGTTACACAACAAGGAATTAGAAAACCTATTTGAAAAGAAGTAATTGGATAACTATTTTTCTATTAGAGAATCAATGCACAGGAAGGAAAAATAACTTGATGTAAAGATTAAATGAAGGATTCACCACCAATAGAAAGTAGATGAAATTGAAAGTGTCAAATTCCAGTTCCTTTCACCTCATTTCTTGTAGCCCCATGTGCACCCTAGTCATCATCTCTTATTTTCTTCATTCCGGCAGCCGCCAACCCTTATATTCTTCATTCCATCGAAGCAAAGGGGAAATTTCATATCCCTTATATTCTTCATTCCATCGAAGCAAAGGGGAAATTTCATATCTAGTATTAAGTAGAAAATATCTCTGAGGCCGAGAATGCTTAGCAAATATTATTGAGTAGACACGTCATATGTATTAGATAGGAGATTATATGATGTTTAATTTAATTATTAAATCCACACATCATAGTCCCATTACACGTGAGTTGTGGAGCTTTTGAATTTTATGATGAGTGGGAGGCATTGAGTGACAACTAACGTTGTTGAAATCATATGGCTAGAGTAATTCGATTTAGGAATTCACAAAAAGTTATGATAATGATGTTGTGCTCATCACTCCATCCCTTGGGAAATAGCTAAGATAATGATGTTGTGGACCTTACTGCATCCGTTGGGACAATGTGGAGTAGATTAAACATTTATTTACGCCAGAGTAAAATTTTAGAAGATATATTATTGTACAGTAAACATTTGTTTACACCTATGTAAAAGTCCACTATACATATTGTAATTCACCTTTCTGGTTATAGTTGGAAACATGAATTTATTTTAACATAATTAATTAATTCTATAAAGTTGTTGTATAAAATATTCTATGAATTATTGCCCATTTTGTATATATAAAAAAAGTACTTTCATATATATATATATATATTCTGGTTTGTTTAACTCTCATGTCTATATTTAGAAATATTTTATTTCTTTTAAATGTTTTATTTAAATTTTAAGAAATAATTTTCCATTATTGTAAATGTTTTTTTTTAATTATAATTTGATAATAAATAACGAATTTTAAATTCAATTATAAATGTACTTCAAATGGTTTTTGTGAAGGTTATATTGTTTTCTTAAATAAATGAATATCATATTTAATGTTCCAAATATTAATATTTAAAAATAAAACACACACACACACACACATATATATAAACAATGTATTCTTAAAATTTATTGTAATTAACTTCAAATTTTAGTATAAAAAATTTCTATATTTTATTTTCTTGTGAAATAAAATTTCTACTCTTTGGATTTCCACTAGGGAAACCCGAGCAAACAAGTAACCTCAAATATTTCAAAATAGGAAAAGGCACAGAGCTAAGACACAAAGCTAAGACAAGAAAACAAAATCAAAACTAAAAATACATAGGCACATAGGTATGCATGCAATTTCTTGGGATCAATAACCTTTATTGTGATGGGATGGTTATTTCTCCTAGGAGTGCACCGAGGATCAAGAGGAGCCCCATTTGCCATTAAATTCTCGCAAAGACGCCCCTTGTATGACCAACATCAAAAATATAATATTCCACCTTAGAAAACACCTAGTTGTTTGTTAGGATTATGTCACTCATTCGAAAGCTCCCATTCCACCTAAGTGATCTCTTCTCGAATTAATTATGTGGTCAAATCCCAGTAATGATTGGTTGAGCTCTAAAGTCAAATTTGAGCTCTAGGACAACCTATCTCTTGGTAGTAATATGCTCCTCACTTGACATTACCTATTTATCTAGGCATCAAAAACAACCAAAAAGATGAGAGGCCCACGTGACACTCGAATGGTTTAACAAGAGTGGAAAAGTCCCAACACAACCCCCTATTCTTGCCAATACCTTCTAGTGGCAGAGCCATCTTGAGAGCTAAAATGTCTATGGGATAAGAGCAAGGAACCAACAAGGGATTAGGAACAAAAATGTATAAATAAAGAGTCTTAACATACCTAGGCCCAATGGCTCTACTAGGTTCCTCAGGTGCGGGCATTTACTTGACACTATATATATTTTTCATTATTTACTTGTATATATATATATTATAAATTTGTATTTTTTATAATCATATATTTGTTTATTTGCTTTTCGTTATAAAACTGCATTCAGTTATGTTTATGATCAAATATATATTTTTGGTGTAAGGTATTATGAATTTGTTATTTAATTTATCTTGGTTATTATTTTTTTTATGTAAATCTTACTCTTTCTAAATATGAAAATGTATATTTATTTAACATACATTTAAATATTTCAAGGTTATTACTACTTTAACAAAAATTCTAATGTTACAACGTATGATTTTCAAAAAATTGCGAGAATTTATGTCTTTATTTTTAGGTTTTAAAATTTCACTTTAAATGGAATAATGGGTTATGATTATTTTATTAATATTATAAAATTTATTTCATGTTTATAATGTGTATAAAATTGTATATTGTCACCATATATTTTTGTTGAAAGAATTAGTTTCACTTAATGCTAAGTGATGTTAAGTGATGTATGTATTTTTTTATAAAAAGTATGTTTTTATTTTAATTTTCTAAATTTCACTTTAAATGACACAATGGGTTATGATTATTTTATTAATATTATAAAATTGATTCCATGCTTATAATGTATATAAAATTGTATATTGCCACCATATATTTTTGTTGAAAAAATTAGTTTCAATTAATGCTAAGTAGTGTTAGGTGAAGATAGGTTTCAAAATTATATTTAAGGTTTAAGTTTTAGGATTAGGGGGGAGAGAGTGAGGGAGAAATGGTCACATAGAGATAAAGAGTGAGAGGGTTGACTGGGTAAGAGATGATTGAGACAGAGTATGAGGGACATAAACATATTTGAGGGAGAGAGAGAGCTAGGGGAGGGAATGGGCGATAGAGAATGAGAGTAAGGATGAGAGATAAGAAGAGAGAGAGGGATTAAGAGAGAATGAGTAATAAAGCGAGAGAGGAAATTAGTGCAAGAGACAGGAATAAAGGGGAGAGAGAGGGAGGGCGGGGGACGATATCAAGAGAGAGTGAAAGAGAAAGGGATATGGAGAATGAGAGAGAGGAAGAGTGAGAGATGGAGGTAGAGGGCATGAGAGATAGGGAGAGTGAGTGATGAGGAGGGAGACAAAGACGGCTAGGAGAGAGAGGACAATAAATATTGAAAGTGGGAGAGGGGGGGAAAGAGAGAAGCAGTGAGAATGAGTGTGAGGGTGAGAGGAGAGGGAGGGAGAGAGAGGAGGAGATTTAGAGAGAGAGAGAGAGAAGTGTATTAGATTGTGCGAGAGATGCATTCTGAGAGTGAGGAAGAGAAATATTGGGAGATAGTGAGAGAGGGAGATGTCAAGAGAGAGGGAGAGCAAGTGAGAGAAAGAAATCAAGGCATAGGCGAAGAGAAGGAAAGAGGGGGAAAGGAGGAGGAAGTAGAAATGGGGGGGGGAGAGAGAGAGAGAGAGAGAGAGAGAGATGGAGGGAGAGGGGGGAAGAGAGAGAGTAAGATAAAGAACGAGAAGATGAGAGACTGACAGAGAGAGTGATGGATAATTATTCAATATCATAATGAGAGTGAGGGAGACACATAGTAAGAATCACAGAGAGAGATTGAGAGATATTGTGAGAGAGAGATAGCATGAGTGAGATAGAGCAAAAGATAGAGAGAGTGAGAGAGAGAGAGGGAAAAATGGATGGAATGAGGTAGGACCTATTTTCCCTTTCAATTTCTTTCACAATATATTCATATACATTTAGGATTTATTTCCTATGTGAAGTAATATTCTCGTTCACATTTATTGCACACTGGATTTTTTAGCTAGCATCTCTCATCTTTGGAACAATAAAGCCTTGTGAACCCTAAACCATAAACCTTCAGCATTTTATAGCATTTTTAATCCTAAACCTAAAGCCTAAGAATTCGATGAGATTTTAACAAGATTTTTGTAACTTTTCTTGATGTGTTTATTAAAATCATTTACTAAAATGTTATAAACCCTAAATCCTAAACCATAAGAAGTTTATAACATTTTGAGCCCAAAACCCTAAACTCTAAATGCTAAGTATTTTATAACATTTTAACAAGCGTTATCTAAATTTTTTAAGTGTTTATTAAAATCATTCACTAAATTGCTATAAACCCTAAACCCTAGACAATGAGCATTTTATAGAATTTTAAATCCAAAACCCTAAAGCCTAAGCATTTTATAACATTTTAATAAGTGTTTTGTAGATTTTTTATGTTGTTATTAAGATAATTTATCAAAGTGTTATAAATCCCAAACCCTAAACCCTAAACCCTAAACACTAAAACGTAATCACCAAACCCCAAACCTAGAACCCTAAACCCAAAAACCTAAGCATTTTATGATCTATTAAAAATAATTTTGTAACTTTTATTTAAGGGTCTATTAAAAGAATTTACTAAGGTGTTATAAAACCTAAACCCTAATATTTTAATAACATTTTAAAAATTGTTTTGTAACCTCTTCTAAGTGTTTATTAAAAGCTCTTAATATATGTTTATAAACCCTAAATCCTAAACCCTAAATAATAAATCCTAAACTGTAAACCCTATAAACTAAACCCTAAACCGTAGGCATTTTAATAGTATTTTGTAAGTTTTATTTAAGTTTTTATCGAAAGAATTTACTAAATTGTTATAAACCTTAAACCATACATCCTAAAACCTAAACCCCAAAACTTAAACCCTAAGCCGTGAAGCCCAAGCCCTGAACCCGAAGAATTTTATAATAGTTTAAGAAGAATTTTGTAACTTTTATTTAAGTGTTTGTTAAATTTTTTTACTAAAGTGTTATAAAACCTAAACTATAAACACAAAAATCTAAACCCTAAACACAAAAACCTAAATCCTAAACACCAAAACCTAAACCCAAAACCCCAAACCCTAAGAACTAAACCCTAAACCCTAAACCCTAACAATTTTATAATATTTTATAAATTGTTTTGTAACTTTTATTTAAGTGTTCATTAAAATAATTTACCAAAATATTGTAGACCCTAAACACTAATCCCTAAAACCAAAACCAAAGCCCCAAACCTTAAACCCTAAACCGTAAACCCTAAATCCCAACCCTAAACCCTAATCATTTTATAACATTTTAAAATTTATATTGAAACGTTTATTTAAGTGTTTATTAAAAGAATTTACTAAAGTATTATAAACCCTAAAACCTAACCTCTAAACCCCAAACCATAAACCCTAAATCACAAACCCTAAGCCATAAACCTGAAACCCTAAGCCCCAAACCATGAACATTAAACCCTAAGACCTAAGCTTTCTATAACATTTAAAAAAGTGTTTTTAATTTTTATTTAAGTGTTTATTAAAAAAATTTACTAAAGTGTTATAAACCATCAACCGTGAACTTTCAAGCACAAACACTAAACCCTAAACCCTAAACTCTAAACCTGAAACCCTAAACCCTAAACTCTAAACCCTAAACCCTAAACCCTAAACACTAAACCCTAATAATTTTATAACATTTTAAAAAGGATACTGTAACTTCTATTTAAGGTTTATTAAAATCATTTACTAAAGTGTTATAAACCCTCAACCCAAACTCTAAACACCAAACCCCAAATCATAAACCAAATAAAATTCTTCTTTTTCACACGCATGAAAAATGAGGATTGGTATGCCATCACTCATTGGTAATATCAATAATTGCAAGATGATGGTTTCAAATAACTCCATTAAAATTTCCTTTCGGACATGAACCTTTATTGATTCAATATTGTATCAATAAAAAAATAATAAGTGCATCATTGACCTATTTTCCAACTTGCTTGTACTATGAGGAGAAACCCCAACCCAAATTGTGTTATTATTTTCCTAGACAATGGCTGAGTCAATGGATCTTCCACTGCACATACATATTTTGTATGAAGCTTCTTGTATAAAAACATTTAAGGACCTATGTTTCACTATTGTTTGTGATGGGGTATAGGGTGTGGCTTCCTAAGATAGCTAGAGGAAAACTCCAAAATTTATGGGGATAATGGGTCGGGGACAACAATAAGATGTGTGTGTGTGTGTGTATAAAAGGATAAATATTTAAAAAATTAAACTTCACCATAAATATTTGTAATTTCTCGTAAGTGTAAGAGTCCATACTATATAGTATCATTTCCATCCTTTACACTTACTAATTCTGAAATCCTTCGGGCTATTGAAAAAGGGTCGAGGGATATTATCACCTCTACAAATGATAAATACAGAGTCTAATATTGAGATATTCTACATTTATTAATTACATAATTTCTAAGAGTAGAACCCTAAAGACCTAAAGTCCATTTACATTCAATTTGGAATCCGAAAACCTTATCATTGAAATTCCAAAAAATAGTTACATGTTGACTCTATATACTCTACTAAAACCTTCAATTAGCTTAATACTAAAACCAAAAGAGAACCAAAAAATTTTGAGATATTTTGAAACATTTAGCCACATGTGCTTCTCTAATTCTAGAAGGGCCACTAGGGTGTTGAGGAGTGGCTCCTCGATACCTATTTTAGCTTTCATATCAATGAGATGGGTTAAAACAACACCCACCATTATTGAGGAGGAAGGCTCTTATGTAGCCAACCCTCAATGAATCTTCCTAATGCAGTCAACATAGCTAAAGTTTATTCCATTGAATTTCATTGTAGCTTTTGGGAAGGTACATTTAATTTTTCACATTGGAGTCTTTTTCAAGTCACATATGATGGGGAAACCCCCTCCCCCACCCATTTTGAGGATGGTACCCAAGGGAAATCCTAGATTCTTCTGCATACATGTCTAGGTTAAAAAATATTCAAATCCTTCACAACAATATACTCATTATCAACTCAACACATCACTTATGGAAATAGGACTTAGGT
>APFE030805224.1:0-60779 GCA_000404065.3 Pinus taeda
TTTTATGTTATCATCTGTTATGCCTTGGGCTTCCCATATAGCTTTACCACAAGCCAAAACTGACATAGTTCCTCATTTCCTACACCCTTAAATACTGCCAACTTGACTGCGATCGTCATCCCAACATTCGGTGGTGGCAAAGGTGGAGGTGGAGTGGGTGAAGATGGATTTGATGTCAGAAAAGTAGGTGATGGCATAGGCGGAGGTGGTATCAGTGGAAAGCGCTGCTTAATCAACCAGATTGCGCTTCTTAGAGAGAAGCTTGCGAGCTCCTCCTCACACTCCTGTGAAATAGAAATTAGTAGACTGTTCTCTAATCCTTCGGTTCCTCAGTAGCCTCTTCCAATCTGCATTACGCCAGACATCAATAAATGCACATAATCTGTTTTTCACACAACAACATCTTAATCCAAGTGCTCAACTATTTAATATACTTACCTCACGGTCCTTGGAGAAAGCGCCTTTCTTCTTCACTATAACTCACAGTTGTGTCTATCGTGAAATCAATAATAAACCCTCCTGTTAGCCGATCCAACCAGTGATATACTGCGCATGTGATTGGTCTTCAGATGCTTCTAGCCTATGCACCAATTCTGGAGTCCACACAATAGGTTGATTTAATCTGCACTTTCCCACACTGTCGGCTAACCTTGCAATCCACTCATACAACTCTATCGAGAATGTTACGAAGAATAATTCATGGATATCTGTGTATATGTAACGATTCAACCACCCTTCCTCCGATATCCGCGAGTTTCTGTTTTCCTAACCCATGAACTCGTGAAGCTTCTGATCCAACCAATCTTCAAGCTCTTTCTTTGTAGGGTTCCAGTGTTTCGACATCAAACATCCCTTAGGAAGATCTCAGTCCCAGCAATGGAACCATTTGTTAGCTTCTATGGGCCTAACCTAGGTTCGGAAGAGTTATTTAGCTAAACAAATCCCGCAACTACTGACCCTTTTGGCAACATCCCGCTGAGCGCAAACTGAGATCTCACCCAAGGTAGCAGGGGAGGGTGCTGGAACTAGGTTTCCACACCCTTGGGATGTCTTGATGTGGTTTGGATGGTTCACACACTGTTCCGTAGCTTCGTGCCAATCTGCCCCACATATATCTGGACCTAGGAAAATCCTTAATACTTATTAATGCATTGTTATAACTTAGATCTACTGTTTACGATCATTAAGAAAACATTTAACATAAATAACCAGTTCATGCACCCAGAAAAGATACAGATTTTCATAAACTCATAACATAAGCATAAAATTTACATCAACCATAAATTAACCAAATCCGCAATAATTCAAATTTAACACAGAATTTCATAATCAACTTATCTTTATACAATTCCTTCACCAATAAATCCAGATCCACCCTACGCACTCAGATGCAGGGGTATACGCACATAGCTGCGGACTCTACTAGGGCTCTGTGCACACAGCTGCAAATCCTTTATCTACCTACCATCACCCTTGACTCGGACTTACAGATGCTTTAAGACTTTTCTTCTCAAAAACCCATTACATTTCAGATACAAGGTACATACCAACTGCTACCTTCTACCCATAGAGCCTCGATCTATTTATACATTCCTATGGTCCGCGGACCATGGCCAAGCCGACTTACTTCTTATTATTCTATATTCTTTCTTGGAATGACAACCCTTTGACTCGACTTATTTACAATTCACACTCCATGCACTTCGCGGAGTCCTTACCATACCTTTCCCAAAATTGTAGGCTTTGAGCCCCAAAACTGTTACGTGGGCCCTCTACTACCCAACAACTCCCAACCCCAAAGTTATGGTTTTTCATTGGTATAGTTGAGTAATTTTCCTTACTTATCATCGACACTTTTGGGCATGGATTGGTGGGGGAATTCGGTAGAAAGAGTGCGTTAGGCTTGTATTCTTGTCTCTACTGCTTGATTTCATGGTTACCCTTCAATCCTAGTCCTGTGGGATCTCCTTTAGTGGCCATTTGGATTTAGGGTTGGAACTACATGGGAAATATCGATTTTGGCCCCATTCATCTCTTTTCCCATTTGGGTCCACATGTGTCCACTGAGTCCGCATAGGGTTAGCCTTCCCCCTCCCCTCGTCCACACCTTGGGTCAGGCCTAGAATGATGCCTCAGAGGTTGATGCAGCTAAAAAGGAAAGAAAAGGCATAATCTTCCCACTCTCAATAGGATATGTAACACAAAATGAAAAAGATGGCCAGGACATACAAATTTAACACGTGGGAAAAAGCCAAACATGAGCTCTACACCTTGTCCATGGTCATCACCTTGGTTCCTATGGGCCTTATATGAGCACCCTTTATCATTAAGGAACCCATGATTGCCCCACCCCCTAGTGAGTGATGAACCTCCCCACCTTAATTTGGTATTCACTCTACATATTACACATCAAGCTCTCATCCCTAGGAGCCCTGAGCAGTTATGAAGAAAAAACAATAAAAAGCTAAAGGCATATGAAGAAGGGTGGAAAAAAAAAGTTGGGGTAACTAATGTACCATGATTTTCTCCTTTCTACACTCATATACCTAGGTGTGGGCTTCCCCTTATTTTAGCTATCCTCTCTCCTTAACATGTGATATGGATGTTTTCCCTAATCCCCACTGTTATCACCAAAACAAGGGCTACATTATTCTTAGTTATGGTCTTAGATAAGTGTCCAATCATCTTAGGTTTTAATGGGTGGATGATAGTTAGGAGTCTCAAAGGTCTCATTTTTCATGTCCAAATAACGTCTAAAAACCTTACTCCATGTCTCATAAGTCATACATTTCGTTTAGAGTCAGTTTAGAAACTCATAGCTTAAGCCATTTTGGAAATTTTTGGAATTAGCCTCGAAACCACGTTTTCGTAGTGCAGACAATGTAAAATGTTTGTTTTGCACTATGTAAACGTTGCTCTTTTCGTAGTGCTTTTACTTGCGTGCTACAAAAGAACATATTCGGAGAGCAGTATTGTCAAACATCAATCCGTTAATATTCCGTTATAATTTTCATTATTAGGTGTCAGCTAGGAGTCAGTCCTTAAGCATGCCACCATCCAAACTCATCATTTCGAATTTAGGGCTCATTATGAAAGATATTTTCAAAATCTAAAGGGCTGGATAGACTCATCATTTTAGTTTGCATGCAAACCATCAGACATCATTGTTTTCGAACAGTAAGCCTTGGTAATCTTTCACCAAAATCCTCCTCATCCATTGGCAAGCGAGGCTGACCACCATTGGCAAGCGAGGCTAATCAACTGAATTTCAAGCGAGGCCAATTTTGTTATAGGAATTCAGAAGGAAAGATGACAGAGGAGAAGAAATGTCATAGGTCTGGTCATTGCTTAAGAATAGAGCCTAAAATCACTGAGGTATTAATCAGAGACAAATCAGTTGTAGAAGCCTTCAAGAAAGCAGGATGTTGGAAGTTTTGTAAAAAATTGCAGGGAGGACATACTCACATGACAAAGGAGTTTGCACTACATTTCACTGGCTCCATCACAAAGGTCGGAATGCTGAACATGCAAATTTCTCTAGAGGTCATAGCTTTGGTGATAGAAATTCCTGGGGGGCAAGGGACATGGTTCAAAAACTTCAGATTCGACATGGAACCATGTAAGGTATTTATAAAGCTAGAGTTTGTAGAAATAGACTTAACCAAGGCAATTCCCAAAGACTACATCAAGGGCAGCTATGCCAACTTGCTCTTCAACATCCAACATTATCTTACCTGTGAAGGAAGATATCAAAAGGTTTATTCATGCCATTTTAAACTCCTGTTACATTTTATTGGTACGATTTCTCTAGATTTGCCTTCTTATTTCGAAGTGTAGCTAAGATGGCATATAAAGTACAGTTGAAATCTCAAGGATATGAAACTTCCCTATTTCATCATGGTCTAATTAAATTGATAGTTCTGCATGAACTCAAGAGGATCAACAAAGAATGGTCTTTGTTTTTGTTTTTATGTGACTTTGGAGCATAAAAGCAAGGTGTAGACGCTCGCTCTAAGGTTAAAGGAACTTCATGAGTAGAAACCAGCAAATCTGTAATGTCTAGGGAAAAAAGGTATGTTAAGTTGAAACCTAGGAAGTAGGTGAAAGAGAAAGTAAGCAAAGCACCAGTAGTCATTCTTGAAAATCCTAAATCTACAAGGGAGAAGATCCCTAAGGTTAAGGGAATGACACAAGAACAATCAACCAACAAACCAGTGCAAAAGAGATTGACTAGAAGTCAAATTGCAAAGGAGAAAGGTAAAACAGTGATCTTGGGGGAAGGTTCAAGCTTGAAGAGGGATTTAAATGATATTTTAAAGGCCATCGATATTGAAGAATCCCCTTTAGTGCAGGAAAATGTGATAAAATTTGATCAAGGAAATTCAAAGAAAATGAAACCCTCCAAGAAATTGGAATTTGAGGATGATGTCACAACATTTGTTTTCAAACCTAGAAAACCCTTAACTAGGCAATCCAAGAAGATTCAAGAGTCCAATATTGAGCTAGGGGGAACATAAGAAACATCTATTGTTCAAGAAGAATTGATGAACATTCCATCTCCAAGACGTGAAGGTGACAAAAGCACAGTTCTTGCCACTCAAACTGAAAAAGCCAGTTACGAGGTTATGGAAGAAAGGTTAAAAGCTACCAGCAATGAAATTTCTAGACTAAGAGTGAGAGTAAGAGGGCATGCTATTGAAAGGGAAGATTTCAAAAGGATGAAGGCTCTCTGGGAAGCTGAAAAAGTGTCCAAACCAGAAATAGTAAACAGTGAAGCTCAATACTTTACCTGGATTGTTCCTGCAATCAAAGAAGCCAGATTTGTAAGGAAGATTAATACTTAGATTGGAGCTACAAACAGGAGATTGAAGAGGCAAATTGAAGACCTATAAATACAACTAACCAAATCTGGAAAAGGGTCTACAACAATAATGAAACAAGGTGTTGAAAAGGGGCAGTGAAGGAGATATGTTAAAAAGTTTTGGCACATAAAAAGAGTTTTGGCATATACAAGGAAGAACAACTGCGAAGAAGAACATATATAAGGATAAGTGGTTTTGATTTTTGGTTGATCGTATCAGTCTTCATGGAATTTTGAAAAACTCCCAAACTACAAATTTTTGAAGGCGATGTTGAAAAGGAGCATACACAATAGTTTTGTAGCGCGCTACGAAACTGCTGAAGATGATCATTTAGCACTTATGGATGCTTTCCGAAGGTAAGGTTTGATCAGTTCCAAATTTTGAAGTTGTTGGTGGAAATGGGATCATGTATGAAGTCTCAGATGGTAGTGGTGTAGAAGGAAAAGTCCCAATAAGTATTCATAAATGATATAAAAGTTGTGCTACGAAAACATAGTATTTTCGTAGCACAATCATGTTTTGTCTTTCCTCCATATTTTCAAGTTTCCTTTTCCTTGCATAGGTGGAAAATGAAATGATAATGAGTTATTATTGCATGCCACATGTATACCAGCAACACTACTCGAAGATAAGCATAAAGGATTAAGGGCCTTAAAAGGAGGAACTCTATCTCCTAGTTTTCAGGACAGTTAGGTCATGACTTAGCAGGTTTTGTAACAACAATGAGGACATCATCAAGCTCGAAGACATGGGTGGGTAGCTGAATAAATAATGTATTGAAGTCATAGATAAGGTTGTTAAAAGCATGTTTTAGGAGTTTCACTCCTATTTGTATTAGGACTCTTAAAGACAACTAGATGTCAAGTTGTAATTAAGTAGTTTGTTTTATGAGTAGATAGGTGTCTAAGTTAGGAATTTGAATTCCTCTAAAGATGGATCATAGTATCCAAGGTTTTAAAACTCTACATAAAACTTGAGAATCAAATTCTTCAGGGTTGGTAATTTCATTAGCAAAAGAAAGTTGTGTTATTGTAAGAAACTATGGTTTTTCATACTTAATACAGAGATCAATCTAACTACTCAAGATTCACAAGGAGTTTATGTGTTTGATGTTCCTATGGCCTTGTTCAATTACTTATGTGTAGTGGTATGAGCTTGTGATACTTAGAATTCATTGGAAAATGATCTAACTTTCTTCACATGCCTGTAAACTGTGTTGATTCATTGTGTTACTGTTTCATTTATAAACCTAAACTCTAAGTGCCTTGACTTCCATGTTTTGTTGGTCATGTTGTTTTGTTGAAGACTATCTTGAATCCATAGTCCAATAGATGTTTTCTAATCTTTGATTCAACTATTCAACCTGTTATACAAAATGTCCATTTTGTTCCTAGAGTTAGCCATCTAATCATTAATAAAAAATATTAAACCTATTGAGAGAGTCCTCTCAGGTTGAGGAGGCTAAGCCTCAACCAAAAGATTGGTTTGAAAGAGTTACTCAAAGTCTATTTGATCAGTAGCCTATCAAGGTCATTTTTTGTGATAACACCCACTTTGTTCCATCATTATATCATTTATAGCTACCATTTCAGTGATGTACAACGGACATGTCATCCTCTCTACAAGTTGAAACCACCTAATAGGGTTCTTCGCTAACCCCCTATTGAGCTTGGAGACACTTGCACATACCAAAGCTCACTATGGAAGGGCATGCCACCATGAAGTGCCTCACTGGTTCCATGACTTGTAAGCTATTTTACTTGATTATTCTAATCATTTGTTGTATTGGAGGGCAAGGGGGCACGTTGGATATTACGTAGGATTGTAGGTGGATTCCCAATTGGGGATAGATTTATGGTTTTAATTGGGGTTGGTTGGTGATCAATGAAAATCCATATTTTTTATTAAAGGCATCTCTCATAGGGTCCATTCTCAAAGTTTCAGCTTCCAACCTGACATAATGATTTAGATTTTCAAGGATTATGATAGAAGAATGTAAGGAGATTCCTAATAATTGAGCAGTTAGCCAGACTACTTAACAACTAGGGAAATTTATATGCATGTAGAATATTTCTATAGCCCAACAAAACATATTCAGGAGAAGATAGAAGGACAAATAATAATCAGTTCAAACAAGAGATACCTCAGACAGACAGTCCAATATACTAATCTCTTTAAATTATTATGAATTTGCAGGGGATTTTAGAGAGATTGAAATTCAATCTATTCTTACCTAGATCTCCTATAATAATTTGAACATGTGCATAAATAGAGTATGAAAATACTGGAACCACAACATGAAACACAATTTATGTCATTAGCTGGAGCTTAGAAGGCTTCAATTAGGATTTTTGAAATAAATGTTTTACAAAGCTGAAAGGTTTTGGCATCAAAAGCCAACCCTTTTATAATGAAAATGAAGCAATATATAGAAAAATAATCAAGCTTTACTATTTCTACTTTTCTGGAATAAAAATATCAATAATGTATCAAAATAAATTATATCTCTTGGTTGGTTGTAAGAAATCTAGAACTGTTGCAAGTCTTCTGCCTTCAATTCTAGAAAAATAATTATTGGCACTGATTTTCCTCCTTAAAATTTGGATTTGATCCTTTGATTAGTGAAAATTTTCTCATCAAATGGGTTACTTAATCTTTGATTGATAAAGGACTACCTGAAAATATTGGATATGTTTGATTGATCTCTCGAATTATTTTGAAAACACTTCACCTTTGTTTATTGGTCTTCCTGGTATTTTGGGATTTTTTAATCACAAAGTATTTTTCCATCTGTCTTTTGATTCTCCGGCACTTCCTTAAAATGCTAAATAAAATCTCTATCCAATCTGCACTTATTTCTAACAAATTCGATGATTGCTGGAATTGATTTAGATAAGGCTGTATTTTCTCTTGAAAACTGAATATCGTTGGTGTTGACATTTGACAATCATTTTATCATGATGGAAATAGGATCTTGCATTTGGCACTTTGTTAGTTTTGATGAATTATACGATTTTGGGTTAGAATCGTATCTTAGAGCCTTGTGTTATGGGTTTGAAACCGTTTCATAAGGCGGAATCTCAAGTGGCGATGGATGCTTTTAACCTTGTAATTATTAGCCAGCTTAGTTCGAGCATAGTCCAAAGAATAACCAAAAAGGAGATAAGATGCATCAGCTACACCATCGGAGTCTAAGTTTCTAGCAAATGAAATGGTTGAACTTCAAGACTCAACCTCCGTTTTTGACCAAACAAACCATATGTCAACACAGTGACTGAAACCATAAGTGGATTTGGGGGGGGGGGTGGTTTTCCATAATGGTAAATGGTTTTAGACCTAGGGAGTATTAACTCTTGTTGATACCACGTAAGATAAAAATGCTTTTATTAAAACAAGATTTCAGAGCCCCCCAGCTATTAAAGCTTTGATGACATTGGGGGGTCCGAAATGAAATGAAAACCATTGATCTATATGTGCTAATATTTGACCATTGAAAATTTCTCGATATTTATCCCATGCACTGACCTTGACTTGCCTAAGATATTTTCATTTGATATGCTAATTGACTTATATATGACTTATTATTAAAAATACAACTTTAATTTTGAAGTGATATTTATATAAAAATATTCAAATATATTTTTATAAAAATGTCATGTTACCTTAAAATTAAAAATAAAATTTATAAATCATTCAAAAGTATTTAATCAAAATATATCTTAGGATTTTTCCAAGAAGGAAATTAGCAATTTCTCAATGAAAATTTGTAATTTTCAGTGTACCAAAATATGTTACAACAAACCCCACAATTGCTAACTTGTCACAGGTCTCCTCAAGCTTCGTGAGGAATGGATCTTTGCACTCCCCCTTCTGCATTTGTGAATATCTCAATTTCTGCTCTAAGTACATCTTTCGTTGTTCAGAAGATCCCTGATACACAATAGACAACCCATCCCACATCTCCTTAGCAATCCCTCTCCTAGCAATGTGATGAACTACATGATCCTTTACTCCATTGAGGATCATTCTCTTTGCCTTTGATATCTTTGCTCGGTACTTCTTTAGTATATCTGCATTTGTAGGCACAACCACCACATTGTCAACATAGGTCTTGAGAGAATTCTCATCTAGAAGGAATGCCATCCTTTCTTTCCAAATGATATAGTTGGATGCCCCATCCAACTTGTCATGATCTCTTTGCCCACTGGTTGCCATCTCTACCACGAAAATGTCAAACTTCTCCTCTCTGATTCCTACCGTTGCTGCTTAGCCATTATGCAAATAGACTTCTTGGTAGGAAGTCTACTGAGGAAAAATTCCTTCACTGTGCTTCTCCTCTCTCTTCTAATGTCATTCTGCCTAGCAAAATGGCCTGCAGAAAAATTGTGACCCACTAGCTCTTCCTCATGCTGAGGCTCAACGTTGCTCCCTCTGCCATGGAAAAATATTAACTCGAAGCCCATCCTCTCTGTTGACTCACTTAGAGAGAGACTCCCTTGAAATTCAGCCCTCCGGATTGAACTACGCAAACCCCTCTGAGGATTCGAATTGCTACCTCCTATAGCTATTTCGGTCTCGTTCTCTACTCAATGTTGGTTTCTCTAGCACTATTCTTCTTGCTTCACCTATAACCTCGCTCTGATACGAGGTGATAATTCCTTGAACCTGGAAATTCCTACTACAACACTAATGATATTTCTTCTAATTGTTAGATTTACATGAACAAGTTATTTGTAGTTTTGTACAACAAACATCGAAATACATACACTGCAACCTAAGGCATTTAAATAATATGATGAAACAAGAACCTAAACAATAGAGAAAGATACACATGAATGAAACTATTATTTTTGGACAAACGTCCCCAGAAAAACCCAATGTGGGAAAACTAATGCAATAGATCTCAGGGTTTTTTTTATTAAGATGAAGTATTTTTGAATAACATCTCTGGATTCCCTTCCAGTAATCTAGTTACGGAGAAAATCACTTGGTAAAAATGGGTGAGATTACCTCACTTTACATTGCAAGTCCCAGCTTATCCAACATCTGAACCAACGAGTTCCCCAACTCCTTCTGCTTTGCCCCTGTGGGGGCCATTCATCAGCATCTAAATCCTTGTGCCAACTTAATTGGGAAAATATTTTCCCTTAAAGCCTTTTCGATCCCTCCTGGCTCAGAAACGTCAGCTTGCTTAGTGAACTCTGACTTCTGTGCTGGAGGCCTCTGAATTTATCTATGTAGGGCCTGCGTGAGCCCTTCCTCACTTTGTGTCACCCTCTCTGCCCTCTGCGCTACCTCCTCTATGTGTCTCTCTACCTCTCTGCTAGTTATTCTTGGCTTCAAGGAAGGTCCTCCAGCCAAAACTCTCTCTGCCCCTCTCTATATGACCACTAAAAATCACTGTGTTGCCTCTACCTTCAACAATTTGATCAAACTGATCAACTCTCTCCGTGTCTTCCAAATGACCATCAAGCTTCCTTAAATAACCTTCTTGTTGAAATTCAATGGTCTAGATTAGAAGTTAATCAATGGCTAAGATCATTTATGCTTGATACTCATCTTCTTCTAAAAGCTAGACCCAAAGTTAGATCAATACCCATTAATTATTTTATTTTCCTAAGTTTAGACTTAGGGTCCCATTAAAAATAATTAATTATTTTAATAAAATTGTTTCTAGGTGGAATTTCTCAAAACTCTTTCTGGGTTATATTATAGATTTGATTTGAAAATATAAGATAATAGAAATATACCCAAGAAATAACAAGATCTGAATATAGAAATATGCTTCTTTATTAATAAAAAACCTTAAGGTAGGGAAACACCATACATTCACTCCTTAAGGAAGGAGAACACTCCACAAGCCATATGCTTGTTCATACAATAATCCTTGACATCTCTCGACCATTAAAGGCTCATCATCTAATGTGTCAGTGTCATTAGAGCTTTGTGCTTCTGCCTCCATAATCTCTACTTGGGTCTTAATGGAAATATCTTGCAATGTAATTTTCTTCTTTTTATACCAGAGCTTCAGGAATTTCTTCTACACATTAATATTGACAGTACCCATAGATTCCATCCAAGAATATCCCAAAACAACATCCATGTTATCCATATTTGAAGTATAAAGATCACAATGCAACACATTGATCTAAATTGGATCCTTAAAAACATTTTCATGATTGTTCAAATTATGTCAGACTTCAAAAATATTATGAATAACAAGCTTATCAGAAATGACCACTGGACTATGGAGATTTGTGGCCATCATGGAACAATAAGGACCCTTGGTCAAAGCGCACTGACCGTTGGCCCATGGAGATGACAGATGGACACAAAGTGGCAATCGGAAGCCCAGATCTAAAAACAGAAGTAGCTTCTGATACGCGATTAGCGCAATATCACAGGACAAAACTCTCAGAGAATGAAATCCACGAGCACTTGGTCATGAGAAAAATAGGGAAAATCGTGCAGAAATCATCAGCAGGCAGGACCCGTGCCCAAAACTGGTAGGATATCATGTGCACTTCAAGCGGTAAGTGGGTTTGGCCGAGTTTAGCATGATGCCACACACCAGGTGACGCGTGTCCAGCGACAAAGAGAGAAAACTGCTTACATTGCATGAGTAACGGTCGAGAAACTCTCCCGCCCGATATAGATAGAGACCATAGGATCTGGAGGCTCCAGATCAACGACGGAGAATCAACTCAATGGAAGACTGGATTTAATGGGGAAATAGGTTGAGGTACATGAGATTTGAGGTCAGACATGACCCTGAGCTAGCAGAAGAATTAGTTTCACGGGAAACCTTAGAGTAATGGAAACAACGACCATTTACAGAGAACTGACACTTAGTTCATGAGGAAACGGGTGGCCACTTCTTGGTGAAGTGTTACAATGATGATGACGCAGAGCAGGGGAATTCCAGCGGACAGAGGCAGGAGATCCAGAGAGCCAAGAAGTGGAAACGAATAGAGAGAGAGCATATTGAATTTAACTCACGAAAAGACAAAGAGTAAAGGGAACATGAATAGAGAAAGCAGTGAATAGCAAAGAATAGAGAAGTCGAGCTGACCTACAGAGAAAAGGCATCATCGAGTAGACAAAACAAAGAGAGTTCGAGAGTCTGTGAATTACAGAGAAGGCTTGAGAGTTTCAAGCAACTCCTTTGTGTGTATTTGTTAGGTAATGAGTACCAAATTGACTCATACCATTGAGACCAACTGAGGTCAAGACCCAGTAAGGGAGAGTCTATGTACTCTAAAGGCGTGGGGAATCCAAGTACCACCCTACTGAGCATCATTTGTTAAGGGAGACTCAAATTGAGCTCCTCATTATAAAAACTCTACTTTAAGACACAATAGAAAAGGCCACCACTGAAGGCTAGACCAGGAGACGTAGCCCATGATATTGGGTGAACTCCTTATTAAATTTGTTGTGTTTTTGTATTTGCTTACTGTGCTTCTCTTATTATTTGAAATGCTTGTGTATTTCACAATCTTATCGATTTGTTGCTTAAAGTAACATAGGCATACCCCAACACATGGGTCTGTAATACCTTCAATATTTAACTGAGATGATTCACGAGTGGTTTTCAAATCAAGTGGTATCAGAGCTTACAGGTTGTTTTAGGTTAGACAAACTTGTGTTGGATTTTTTTGTTGAATGCTAACTAGATCAAAGATTAAATTAGGAGAAGGAGAGTTGGTTGAAGCTAACCCAAAAATTGGAAGAGTCTATCCCAAGAAAAAAATGTCAGAAGAAAGTCCTTTGGGATTAGACCCCCAGTTCTTAGATAGTTTCCTATCCATGAGATCCATGGTAGAGGAAATGTATAGGGAGTTTAAGAAAGGTAGAGATGCAAATTCATCACACTCCAAAGATAAAGGAGAAGAAGAATCTCTCCTCCATGACCACTCTAAAAGTAAAGGGAAAGAGGAAAGCTTTCGCACACCTCCTAATAGCCCTGAAAACAAGAAGATGACATCTTTGATTAAACTAGATGTTAAATTTGATTTTCCTATATATGATGGAGAATTAAATGTATAGAAGTTAGACAATTGGATTAGACAAATTGATATGTATTGTAGGGTACAAAATATTCACTCAGACAGAAGTAAGATTCAACTAGCCAACCTATGCCTCGGAGGCACTGCCTTTGTATGGTGGGAAGCTAGGACCCAAGCTAACATGAAGAAACATGGTAAGATTCTTTCTGCCTAGAGTGAATTTGTTTCTAAAATCAATTAGCAGTTCTATCCACTAGCTTACATGCAGCAAGCCATGATGAGCTGGCAAAATCTTCGCTAACTAAAAGGGCAAAGTGTACAAGGTTACACCGAAGAATTTAGGAAGAGAGCTTTGATTCTAGGAATTTCATTAGACTCACCTGAGACTCTGTTGAAGTACATAGGTGGTCTACACAGCTACATGAGGCACACTATCCTCATGTTTAATCCCACTAGTATAGATGAGGTATTTGTTCAAGCTACACATCTAGAAGCTAGACGAAATAATGGGAACCCAAAAGTGGGAGGATCATCCAAGCCCATTGCAAGCAACAATAAGGAGAAAAGAAAATAGAAATGGAAAGCGAGGAAGGCCAACACTGCATAGAAGAGCAAGTCTTCATGCACTCACTGTAAGAAGGATGGGCATGATGATGAGCACTGTTGGATTTTGCATCTGGAGCTGAGACCTAAGAAGTTTGAGGACAAGAAGAAGAAGACTACTGCAGCTATTCAAAAATATTTAGGGTTGGACTCAGGAGATGAAACAACCATTGCAGCCATGGGTATAAAAGGTAAAAATTCTGAATCATCTACTAGTAATTCTACACAATCTATTAATGATGAAGAAAATGAGAGAAAAAGACATGAGCTTTTCCATATTTGAGTTATTTCCAGGCATCAAAAGATTGATACTTTGTTTGATAGTGGCTCACAAGTAAATTTAATTTCTGAAGCAATTGTAAAGAAGTTGGGATTACTGACTACACCTCACAAGAAACCATACCCATTAGGTTGGTTAAGTGATAAGGCACAATTACAAGTGACTAGAAAATGCAAACTTAAGTTTTCTTTTGGGTCAGTATTTGTAGATGAGGTTGAGTTAGATATAGATCCTCTAGATATATGTGGAATTGTTTTAGGAAGTCCTTAATTATATGATAGAAAAGCTATTTTCTATAGAGCTAAGAACAAGTATCTACTCGTTAAAGATGGAATCGAATACTTTGTAAGAGCTCATAAGCTCAAGAATACTTACACTCTCATAAACTCAGGGCAGATGAAATGAATTTAAATTCATGCAAACAATTTGGTTGTAAAGGAAAATAAACCTGACAAAACCAATGTATTTGAAGGTTATGATGCTAAACAACAAGTTGAATTAGAAAGAGTTGTTTTAGAATATGACATCTTGTTCCAAGAACCTAAAGGTCTGCCACCCAAAAAGGAAATAGTACATGATATTAATTTGCAGCAAGATGCTCCATTGCCTAACATTAGAATGTACAGGTTGTCCGCTTTAGAGAATGTGGAAATCAAGAAGTGGGTGCATGAGTTGCTTGAGAAGGGGTTCATCAGACCTAGCACATCACCATGTGGATCTCCAATCATTTTGGTGAGAAAGAAAGATGGATCATGGAGAATGTGCATTGATTACCGAGCACTGAATAAAATAACTATAAAAAATCGTTATCCCCTTCCTCACATAGATGATCTATTAGATCAATTGAAAGAAGATGTTTATTTTTCTAAGTTAGACTTGCATAGTGGATATCATTAGGTCAGAATTGCATAACAAGATGCATGGAAGATTGCTTTCAAAACAAAGCAAGGATTGTATGAGTGGCTGGTTATGCCTTTTGGCTTAAATAATTCTCCTGCTACTTTCATGCGAATAATGAATGATGTACTCAGACCCATCCTTGATGATTTTGTTATTGTATATCTAGATGACATTCTTATATTTAGAAAAACATGGGAAGAATGTTTAAAAGCATGTTAAGTAGACACTAGATGTTTTGAAAAGAGAAAAACTTTATGTTGAACTGTCAAAATGTGAATTTGGCAAAACATCTTTGAATTATTTGGGACATATAGTAGGGGGTGGTGAATTGAAGATAGATCCCTCTAAGGTGGTAGTCATTGTAAACTGGCCTAAACCCAAATCTGTTACAGAATTTAGAAGCTTCTTAGGAGCAGCACAATATTGGAGAAAGCTCATTTCTAACTTTTCCTTACTTGCAACTCCCTTACATGCTTTAACAAGATTGAACAAGGTGTTTCAGTGTGGAGGCAAACAACAGAAAGCCTTCGACACCTTGAAAGAAAAGATTAGTACAACACCAGTACTAGCACTGCCTGATCTTCAAAGACCATTTGAGATCCAAATGGATGCCAATGACTATGCCATGGGAGTAGAGTTGATACAACATGGTAAACCCATATGTTATCGTTCTGAGACATTTAATTCTGCAGTAGTTAACTATCCCACACATGATAAAGAATTGTATGCACTAGTACAAAGTTTGAAAAAGTGGAAACATTACCTAATGGGAAAAGAGACAATTATACATACTAATCATCAACCACTTCAATATCTACACTCCCAAACTAAGTTGCAGTAATCAAGACACTATAGATGGATGGGTTTCTTACAACAGTTTCATTTAGTCATCAGATATAAAAAGGGCATACACAATAAAGTTGCAGACATGTTGTCAAAACCAATTATAAATGCATATACCATACTTAAGCATAATTCAGTGTTGCATGAGAGCTACATTGAACAATATGCTCAAGATATAGATTTTAAAGATGTATATGCAACTTTAAGTCAAGGAAAACGAGTAGAAGAATTGGATTATCATGTTAAGGACTGACTCTCGTATCATTGTGGGAAGCTATGCATTCCACAAACTAAAAGAGTAAAAATAATTCGAGAAGCACATACTTCTCTAATATCAGGTCAATTTGGGGTAAGTAAAATGGTTGGATAGCTGCAAATATTTTGTTATTAGCCAAAAATGAATGAGAAAGTTTCTAGAAATGTAAGAGGATGTACCATGTGTTCTAAACGCAAGCCCAGCAACAAAAAACTAGGCTTGTACACTCCACTGCTAGTTCCTTCTCATCCTTGGGAAAGTATTTCCATGGACTTTGTTAGAAGACTGCCTAAATCTAGGAAAGGTCATGACTAGTTATATGTTGTCGTGGATAGGTTTAATAAAATGTATATTTTGATACCTTGTAACAAACAGATTACAACTGAAAAAACTGCAAAGTTGTTCTTTTAGCATGTATGGGTTCATTTTGGATTACCCACTTCCATTGTATCTGATCAAGACACCCGATTTGTTGGGAAATTTTGGTTGAGTCTGTGGGAATTGACGGACACCAAACTGAAGAAAAGCACAGGCTTTCATCCACAAAGAGATGGCCAGATAGAAGTGGTCAATAGGACAGTGATCCAGTTGCTCAGAGGCTATTGTAGTAAGCATCCCAAACTTTAAGATGAACATTTGTGTTATGTGCAGCATGCTTGCAACCGAGCAAAACATTCTTCTACACAAAGATCTCCTTTTGAGACCTATTTTGGTTTCACATCAAGGTCTCCCTTGGATTTTGTCTTTGGTAAAGACATAGCAATTGATGGGCACAGGGAAGTGGACAAGGCAACCAAGTTCATTGAACAAATCCAAGAGATTAACCAAGCAGTACAGGAATAGCTGCAAAAGGGCCATGCCAAATACAAGGCAAGGCATGAAATGAATCATATGGAGCATAGTTTCCAAGTGTGTGATCAAGTCTGCCTGTATATCAATAAGGAAAAAATGCAAGGTGAAGGTAAAAAGCTAAAGCCAATAAGGTATAGACCTTTCAAGATACTTGAGAAAATTGGTGAGAATGATTTTCGCCTTGATTTACCAACTTACATGCACATCTACTCAGTCGTTAATGTACACAGCTTGAGACTATTTGATCCTTCATTAGTTGAAGATCCCAAAGAGTAGAGCCAATTGCCTTCTATTGATGATCTATTACCTAAATATCTCAATGAATTGCAGGAAGACACAGTTCTGGACAAGAAGGTGAGGACGACGCATAAGAGAGATGTTGAGTACCCTACGATTGGACTCAAGGGTTCAAAGCCAAGCAGTGCGAGGGCATAACATATAAAACACATATACACAGAGATTTCCCCCAGATCCCAAAACTAGGACTACCAACTTGATTTTTCATTATGTTCCTTTCAATGTTATAATACATATATATAAATGCTGAAGCATCCAATACCATGGACGGAAAAGCATCACGTTCAAAACCATGGACCAAAAACCATCGCATCCAAAAACATGTGCAAAAATCATGCATAAAACAATAGGTGTGTCCACCCAACCTAGCATAGGTTCCAAAACCAAAATTTTCCAGGGTTCTGCCCCGGACTCCATAGAGTGGGGTTACCTACACCCCTCAAATACCTTGTGAGCCCCTCGCTATGCAATCGATGCAACGAAGGGGGGTCTCCGCCCCCCCTCTAACCCCTTAGTTAACTACGTGGGCTAGTCGTGGAAAGAATATAACACAACCCAACACCAAATACTAATCAGGTATCGAAGAAACACGGGTTGGGCCCGCATCCTTGAAGTGAGAAATAATTTGAGGAGCCCACAAGCCCTCAAAGCTTCTAGGAAATTTGGGTCATTCATTGCTTGGGTGTCAACATATTCATGTTCATGTTCTTTCCAGTCCACCATTTTCAGTGACTCTTTCCTGCAAAAGCCATTAATTTGAATCAACAATCATCCTTGGCCCAAAAAATTAAAGTTTAAATGGTCAATTTTTGACAAAATAGGGTTTTTCCCTATTCACAATGTCAGTGCACCTATTTTAAAAATAGTTGTGCTAATCAGTGCAGATGGATTTGTTAATAACCCTTGGCCAGTGCAATTCCATGTCCGGAAATCATGCCGATGGAGGTTGAAAAAGTTTTTCAAATGCCCACCTAAGAAACTAAAAAAGTGGTTAAAAGCAAAAATAAAGGACATGAAAATGGAGCTCAGGGCTTTGGCTGTTACCTAGAACTGGCGACTCGTCCATTGACCTCCTGGATCTCCTGCAATCTGCTCCGGAACAATTAGGGAAAAAGTGAGTAAAAAGTCTTCACAAAAAAGGTAAAATGGTAAATGGTAAAATTATATTTATTCTTCCCCCTTTTATTCATTTCTTCATGAAATTATCAGGTTTTTGTAAATATTTTAACCCATTTTGCCCCAAGAACTCGATAATACACTTTACCTTATTTGTGCAGCGACAGGTGATGGATGTTCGATGAGGATGATGAGTCACGTTTCAACTCTTTTCTCGACTCGTTAAACTCATATGAAAATATTGCTAAGAATTTTTCCTTTTTGACTCGTAAAATAAAATAAAATGGGGGGTCTGCTCTTAGCTCTTTTCCAACCCTTTAAAAGAAAAAATATGGTTGAGCCCTTGTCATTTCAAACTCGTTAACGGATGCAAAATGTCATGAGCCCAATATACATTTAACCATTTTTCGGGCTGGGAGGCACTATTTACGAAAAAGGTACTCCTTAACTGGAATGGTCAAGTGGTTCTCTGAAGTATTGTTTCTACCTTTTTGGGCTCGAGAAACACAAACGTATGAAAAGGTACCATGTGGAGTTTTCTTTTACGTGTATTTTTCAAACTCTCTAAACATGAAAAAGATACCAAGTTACACCATTGTCGAACTCGTTAAACTATTAAACGACGTCGGATTCATCACCATGATGAACATGAGCTTCTCCTTCTTAGGGCTCATTAAACCTACTAGGTCGGATTTGTTCGAAGGGTGAACTTACAGTGAAAGCATATTCTATCCCCTTAAAGCTTGCGATTAAAAAATAATTAGGGTACCTGCCAGAGATGGTGGGGGAAATCTTGGAAATATGTCAATTGTGTCGACAGCTCACTCTTGAACATCACACTCTCTACTTTGTGTCGGGTTGGGATATCCTCCTTTGTGTCACGACCTCCCTGTGTTTGGGCTATTCATTTTTCCCTTCCATTTGATCCTTGCTACGTCATCATGACCGTTGATCCTATGGATCCAAAAGCTGCCAAACTTCCAGTTGTGTCACCGATATGTTCAAGAGTTGTCCTTCTACATTTACACTTACTCCCGATTCTTTGTATCATCCAAAATCATTTTGCATCCTTTTGTCTCATGTCGATGATGTGGGATTCATTATGGCCCTCCTTTGACATAGTCACTTTTTGTCGACTTCAACTCATTATCTGGGAAGTGGACCGAGAGACTCCTTTTTGGTACCATAGAGCTTGCATGCCCTAATGTCTAGTTCTTCGCACTCGATGATAAGTTCACATCATTGTCTTTCGATCGAGTGATTCCACGTGTGTTCGACTTCAGTTCCTCTATTCACGTTCAGTTGATTGTGCTTATAGTACCTTGAGGACCATTATCATTATTGGTGGTTTCTCTCACGCTTGTTAATAGTTTACATCATCCATTGCTAATAAAGCAACTTTCTAGCATGTTCGACATCAACAAACGTATTCACATGTTAGAATATGTACTTTGATCGGGTCATGTTGGAGTCAAAGGCCCTAGACTCAGATCACAAAAGTCTAGGTTGTGAAGTGATGTGACATGATTATGTTAATATGCATGTCTCTTTCAAATTGTTGCTTGTGACTAGACCATGAGTTATCATATATGATCCTCTTTGACAGATGGTTGCACCCATACCTAGATCCATTTACATGATCATTCTCTGGATGGCTGCGTCCATGCCACGATTCATGTATCATTTGAGAGAGATCTTAGTTTATGTATGTGTATCTATACTTGCTTACAGGTTTTCCAATGGCAGATTGCTTTCCCGACTGATTCATAAAGCATTTCATCCCTCACTCCAAATCAGCATTCACGCTTTAGGGGCCATCTGTTCCACAACATTTTGTCACTATCCCTATACTCCCCATTCCTTGATCTTGGAGTACCTCTATAGTGGACCCCGCATGCTTTGCCTTCATGAAGAAACTCCCATTATGTCCCTTTGCATGAGCAGTTCAATTCCCTTTTGCACCATTTCCCTTGAAACTTCTGTTTTTCTCAGTTTACAAGTCCAGCGCTAATGACCCTTATCTCCCCGACATTGATGTGCAGAGATTAGCACTATCCGTAGCACTGATTGGAGCAACGAAGTTATGCTTCAGTTGCACCAGTCCTATTATGGAAAGTTTTTTAAATTAGGAGCTAAAGCTTCCAGCTCTAGAAGCTTCGTAATGGAAGTCTAGTAAATGGTTTGGCCAAATGGGGTCGAGGATGCCAGTTTGGGATCCTTTCCCCTATAATGACGGAACTACCTCAAGGGATAAGCCCTTCTCCCATGAGAAGATGATCCATCTCCCATCCATTCATCCTATATAAGCCTCCCTTTTTCAGAAGCACAAGCTATTGTTGATATTGGTGTGCTAATGTTGTTTTGCTTTGGAGTAGATAGCAAGCTATTACTAGTTGTAGCTATCTAGTTGTGTGAGGGAGAAGTGTGATTTGGTTTGGAGTGAAGCCTGAAGGGAAGATCCTTAAAGCTATTGTTGATTGAGGCCATCATGGAATGCTAGCAGAGGTGAGTGGGAACCTGGTTTTGTTAAAGGATGACTACAATGTCAAGACAAATGGTTGTAATCTCTCTTTGATATTAATATATGCAACTATCAATTGATTTCCTACATGATTTTTCATCTTACATATTCATGGCTTAATGTTTCTTGACTTGTTAAGTAGGTTGAATTACAATTTGTCTATTATCACTTTTGCTGTTTGCTGTTGTTTACTTTTTCAGGGGCTTGAAGAAGTAAACGAGGGATAGCTAGAGTGAGCAAGCAAGGACATCATCAAATAGGATAATCAGACTAAGAGGTAGGCCCTATTAATTGGTTCTAACCTAAGGAAATATTCCGTAGAATGTATCTATTGTGGCTAGACCCATTATCGGGCTAGAGGAGTTTGTTTGTGTCCACACTTATAATTTTACTTCACCGCACGAAGCAACTAGTTTAGGGAGCAAAATGGAGGGGATAGTAGTTAGGGAAAATTTAGGGGGTGGGGGTAGATGTTAGGGATATTTTGGTAGTGAAATTTCTTGTAATGTGTGAGGGAGGAAGCAGAGAAAATGAAAAAAACAATGAAAGCTTGTGAGCTCCAGTATTGTAGCAATAATTTTGCAACTCTTCGAGCTTCCTTCTTTTCTTTTATCAACCCGGTAGTTCATAACAAACTTGGAAGCGACGGTGTTGTAAGCACAAGTACTAGCTCTTACTGCAGCCTGTCACTTGATCAGTTGGTGCAAGTTCGGTAGGAGCTTAAGCCAAATTTTATGAGTTCTCAGAAGAAGCTTTTAACTGTGATGGAAGATAGCTAACTCTACAGGGGTTGTTCTACTTGTAGAAAAAGGAGGAAAACTGAAATGAAATGCAAACCCTAGCAAACCTTAGCAAATCCTATTTTACCCACTAACCCTACGTTTGCAAGAAAAGAGATGAAAACCAATGAAGTGAGTGCCATTTGATTACTGAAAAGGTAAATTGCATTTATTCTATCTACTTCTGAAAAGAAATGGAAAGAAATCATCTTTTTGTACTTTTGAGTATTTTTATGTGGAATTATTATGCTTACGATTTGACTAGTTGTGATTGTGCGGAGGTTTGGTGGCAAAGGAAGATGGAGTTGGCTTTTGCAAAAGGTGAGGAAGATGTGGAGAGGTCCTAAGAAGCCCCTGGTACTGTTCTGAAGACTTACATTGTGATCAGACTTCGAAAAATCACTCACATGGAAGTCTATAGGAGGTTGTAGGGGATCTAGAGGAGGTTCTATAGGAGGATCTACAAGAGGAGGCCCAAAGTGGTTTTTGGAGGTTTGCACGTGGAAAATTGATGGAAAAAGGGAAATGAAGGCTGGATTAAGGTGTTGAGTGGTCTAGAACTTGTCAATGAAGATCAGGGATGAATGAGATGGTTGGATTTGTTCAAAGGTCAAGAAAGCAACTTTGTGAAAAAACACAGAAATTAGGGAAGATTGGCAAAATGTGGCGAAGCAGTGGGAAAATCTAGGAGAAGTGAGTTATTGCTTACTATTTGATGGAGGGATGGTAAGCTGGAATGTTTTACAATAGAGTTGCACACTTACTTCTCAAAATTGACCAAAGCAAGAACCAGAAAAAAGAGTTTTGTCTATTTTACCCTAAATTCTGACCTAAAACCAGAAAAATGCTTAACAATACTTCATGGATAGAAGAGAATTTAAGAAAACTATGATAAAAAGACATGAAATGATCTATGCAAGTGAATCTAAAGAAATATCAACTCTTCCAAATCACAGTATCACACTAGCAGTTGCATGAAAGAGAAAAAACTATGTTTTTGGTGGCAGCAGTAGTGCCTTGACCTCAGATCATGGTCCCAAGCAGGGAGAAAGGAGATGAAGACCTACTGGTAGCCTTTTTGGATCTTTTTCTATTACTGCAGCAACTTACTTAAGCAACTTGAAGCAAAAACAACTATTCTAACCATCAAAAGCAACCTAATCTAATGAAGAAAAATGAGTATATGCAATAGAAATTAACTCATGAATGGAAACAAAACATATAAATACACAAAGGAGGTTCTAGGAAACTTGTCTTGGGACCTAAACCAAGAGCTTCAACCCTCTAGAAAATATCAGCGCTGGTTCAAAACTTGGTTCATCTTCATTTATCAAAAAATAGCAGTTACATCACATAAAAATTATCTCAAAAAGAGCTTGAAAATGACCTGAGTACAATGCTGCACAAAAGTGCGAAAATAGAATAAGAAATTTCTAACATCTAACTAAAAACAATGGGGCCCAAAGGCCCCCTATTTATACAAATGGAGTCTCCCAACAACCTCCTAAAATCAAGGAGCTCGGCTTCCCAAAACTGGAGATAAACAACAGTCCTTCTTTACTTGCTCTGCTGCCCCTTGGAAAGTGGACCTTTGTGCTCCAAGTTTCTGATGGAGAATTCAAGTTAAGGGTTCATAAATAAAGGGGACACCCTCCCACAAATCCTCTCCCTTGTTCTTCCTCGAATTTGGCTGCCAAATTCTCATTAAATCTTTGGTTTTGTCTCAAAATTGACCAAAAATATGCATAAAGCACACATTAGACTTTTTGGCATAATGACTAACCCAATTCACTCTATTAGGATAAATATAATAAAAAACATGCAATAAACTAATGAGAATGGTGGATTAAGTCAAATTAAGAGGCAAAATGAGCTCATATAATTACCCATTTCTGGGGCTCATCATTACCCCCCTACTGAAGGTGTTGCTCATCCTCTGAGCAACTAATATATCTCTTCATCCTTGATGGCTCTAATGGATTCCCTGACATCCCATGCTTCTGATGTCATATCCTCATCTTTGTCATGGAATCCTGCCTTTCTATCCACCTCCTCCCACTGTTGTCTTTCTTCTTCCTCTCATTCCTCTTCTTTTGTCTTCTCTGCCTCTGTTAGCTTTGCTTCCTTAAGCTCTATTTTGGTTTTGTTCTCATCTTGTTTAGTTGTTGCCTTCTCTGCTTCAGTCTTTTTCTTTTCTGTTCTGCGTTTCCTCCTCTCTGCTCTGGTCTTTTTCTTCTCTATTTCAAGTTCTTCCTTCTCATCTTTTGTTTTGATTTCCTCCTTTGCTTCAAGTTCTTCTTTCTCTATTTTGGTCTTTTACTCTTTTTTTATTTCCTCCTCATCTTCCGCTATCATATTTCTAAAACTTTTCTAGGCTATGAAGGTGTTCTTGGCAACTTGACCCAGTGGTTTTTCTTCTTTGCTCCAAGGGAGTCCAAGTGGGAGGCTTGTAATCTTGCTGATAAACTCTATTGTAAGTTCTATGGTTAGACACTTGAAACTGACTGTGGCTTGGATTTTTGAATGAGGTTTCAAAGACAATAAAAATTCCTCTGTGACTTCCTCATTGTACCCATGAAATTTTTCAAAGAGAGGCATCCAATTTTCCCTGGAAAAGAGGGCTACCACTTTTGGGTGTTCATGTGGTTTAGTTGAATTTAGAGGCTCTCTCCTCATAAAACCCCTTGTCATGATGTTCAGAGACTGCTGGAAATTCTCAGGTGAGGAGGAAGGTAGAAAATTTCAAACCCGGAAACAGAGGAACAACTGAGGTTTTCTTTTAGGGAAGTAGAGAGAGAGTTTTTCTATTTAAAAAAAACAAATTGCAACTTTCCTTCCGTTCAAACTTCATTCTCAAACTTGATTTACTTCACGGTCAGTTTGAGGGGAATAATATCTAAAAAAAATAGAGAGGATACAGAATAGCGTTTTTTCCTTTCACAAAATAAACAGACTACCCCATGCAAATTCAACTTTTTACAGGCTTAATTCTCTAAAGTTACATCATCCTTTTACAAAGGAGAATACCACAGAGGAGAAAGGGACAATATTTCAATGCACAGAGCAAATGGAGAAATTGTATATTTTTTAAAAAACATAGACAGACTTATGTTCTCACTTTCCCTTTCTTTTCAACTCAATACTTTGCTTCAAATCCACCACCTTTTGTAGATATATGGAAATGTAGAGCCTACCTCTTCGAGCCCAAATTTGGATGAGAATCCCATTTTTTCTTCTGCAAGACCACTCACTAGTCCTCTTGTAAGCTATTACAGCTTCTTGTAGAATGCCGATAATAGAAAAAAGGCTGAAAGTAATAGCGGATGATGATTTCGAGGTTATGGTGGTGGATGTAGAGCTTATTGCAGCTAAGTGTATGAGGATGAAATGGAAGAAAAGGTGGTGAAGGAGTTTCTAGGAGACATATGTTTTCTTTGAGATATTTCCACTGATGGTGAGCTGGAAAAAATGTGCGTTGGCATTATTTGGATTTTTGGTCCCTACTGCAGTGTCATCATGAGACTTTATGCTTTTTGCTCGTAATCACTTCCTATTATTTTCACTAGAGTTAAAAACATATGCCACTACCTATTTTTTAGATTTCCCATGAGTTGACTAGACACATGTGCTGTATGATCTCCGGTTGAGTGTTGTTGAACTGGACGAGGGTGGCCAGTTAGTTGGCCATCGATCTAGTTGAAGCTCAACCATCCCATTTGTCCATGTAGTTTATGATCATATGGATGCAATAGAGGAACGGGTTTAGACACTTACTTGTAAGTCGAAATGTGTGTGTTGTGGTGTTGCTTGGCTCTTTTGTTGTTGTATGCTCATATTTAGTTGTTGCATGCCTATATCCCTTCTGCTGTATACTTTTCATTGTTTGATGTGTGGTTGTTTCTCTTGTGCAGGTATCTTCTTGGGTGGATATGATCTTTAGGAGTCTACTTCAACCTTCAGATTTGCACTCTCATGCTTTTGATGCTAGATTTTAATGGGACAGTGACTTGTTTTGTCCATATCTCCCAAACAGTAGACTAGATTGACCTAAATTTTTTGAGCATGTTTCCATCATCATTATGCACCTCCCAGAGAAAAATTGTGGTCAATGGATGCATAGATTTTGAGAAAAACTGAAAATGGCTAAAGGTGATGGAGGTCAATTTCTTGTAAACCATGCACTGGAATTGGCTAAAATTTCTTGGGCACGTTACTATCACCCATATGCATCTCCCCATGAAGCAGGTTTTTAAATAGATGCACAGATATGGAGAAAATGCAAAAATGATTGAAGGTGATGGAGGCTAATTTCTTGGAAACCATGCACTGGAATGGGCTAAAATTGCTTGGGCATGTTTCCATCATCCCTATACAACTCCCCATGAAACAATTTTTTAAATGGATGCATGGTTTTCAAGTTAGAGAAAAAACAAATTTCTGTTTTATGTATTTTTGTATTAGAGCATTCTGTAGTTTTTTGGACAGTAAGAAAAAATGAGCTTGGGCTGTAATGTAGACTTGGAAATGATGGAAGAGAGGTTAGAAGATTGTAGGGGGATTTATAAACCCTTTATGAAGCTTCCATGTTCCCCAAACTTCTTTTAAAATCCATTTCTAGCTCTCTGTAATTTCTACAAGAGTCTCCTGTTGAAAACACAATTTTCAGAAAAGAAGCACAGTGAGGTCGAAAGAATGTCAAGAATGATGGAGAAGGGTGAGGGAAGGTAGGATAGGTTATGCTATTGGTTTCAGAGATTTTTTGGCACCTACTGTTGCTTCTTGAAGTTCTCCCGCAGACCTGCAATACAACTGGAAATTCATTTTTCTTTTTCTTTTTCTCTTTTTTTTTTGAAAACAACTAGGGCGCCTCAAGGAGGTTTTCACCCTAATTACCTGCCCTGGGCGCCTCCAAGGGAGGTTTCTACCCATGGATCGTATTTGTTCCTTTTCTCTTCTTTCCAATCCATTGACCGCCTCATGGAGGTTTTCAATCAATGAACCAATCTAAGGCGCCTCTAAGGAGGTTTTGACCTTAGATTTATTTCTCTTATTTTTTCATTTTTTTTTTTTTTTTTTTCTCTACCCTACCCTACTTGAAAAGAAACATCATTTTCAAGTATAAGAATACTTCCAATGGAGCCATGTGCACATCGAGATGATAGACAAAATGATGTGGAGGCTTGAAATGCATGCTTTGATAGGTATCCATATTTTAGAGACCAAATGATATGACTTTGAAGGGATCAAGAATAGATGAGGAAGAGAGTGATGTTGCAACTTGGTGACTATCTAGAACCATACCTGAATATAGTTGTGATGTCCTTGGTCCTTTCGTTGATCTGTATCATCCTTCATGTCTTCTTCTATCATGACCTTCACATCTTCCTCTTTTTGTTGATTTTTCTCTTGAATACATGGAAGATTTGATGGTAACCATGAGGGAGCTCTCTCGATCTGTGGTTCTGATGTCTTCTCTTCATCAAGTGTACCCCATGGTTCTTTGATCTTCTCTTTTTCATCTTCTTTTGCTGGATGTGGTCCTTCAATGATAAAAATATAATCTCCTTTTTGCAATTCTCTTCTTGAGCTATGGTGAATATCATTAAGCTCAAGAGGAGTTGTTTGGAAGTTTTGTACCTCAGCTTTGCAATTGGGTTGAGCTAATCCAATGTGCAAGCTTGGAAATGGTGGTTCCCCACTATATACTTGCTGGGCCTATCTATTATTCAGGTTCGAGTTCAGTTGAACAGGCATTTGGGGTTGCCTTAGTAGAGCAGGAGGCAATGGTTGCGGTCGAGCAGGTGGTGGAGGCAAAAGAGCGGGAGGAGAGTTGTACTAGGGCCTCCATCCCTGATGAGGTCATCCCACTAAGGCTGTGGCTGAGCATAGGGGGTGAAATGGATGAGCAGCTGGTTGGGCATAATATGGAGATGTGAAGGACCAAGGAGGAGGCATGGACCAGGAAGGATGAGCAAGGGGGCCCCAAGAAGGTATAGAAGTGACTTGGTTGGGGTTGTAGTATGCCTGAGATGTCCCTTACATCCCCTACTGATATGGTCGAGGTCCATGTGGCCTCCTCTGGTCTATGTAATATGTCTATTCAATGACTACTTCAGCCCCTTGGTACATAGCTTTAAGTCCCGGCAAGGATGGGCACTTGTCTTTGGAATGATTTTCTTCACAGATTGAACAAACCTTTATAGATTTCAATGGGAATTCATTCCTAGGATGCCTTTTGGTGCATCTAGGGAAACAAATGGCCAAAGCCTCTTTGCTTCCTCTTGTTTTCTTTTAATATGCATGGCAAGAATCTTCCTCATATTTCTCTTGAAATCTTCTAGCCGATTCCCAAATTCGCTTCTAAGAGATGAGTTGGAAGACAAGGTATTCACTTCTAAGAGATGAATTGGAAGACAAGGTACTACTCTGAACATTTCTATTTTCAACCATTGGCTCCAGAGGAATGGGTTTCTTCTTCTTTTTCCCCTATAGGTTCTTCAAAAATTTTTGGTTGTTACCTAAGGGTGTTTCTTGATTGCAGCCACCGAAGAAGAGAGAAGGTTGGCTGTGTGAAGCAGTAGGGGTGTTGGGCAAACATTTTTCTGAATTATCTCTACTCTTATGAGGCATGAAAGGAAATCTCTTTCTGGACGACTTTTTTTTTCTTGTACCTGGAAAACTAAAATGGATTGAACAACAAATTGCAACTAACTAAAATGAACTTGCTAAAATGAAATTGCAGAATTGAAATGAAAGAAAGGAAATGACTAATCTACTTTGTTGGAATGGAAATTGTAGAATTGAAATGAAAGCGGGAAATTGCTAATCTACTCTTGCTGAAATGGAAATTGCAGAATTGAAATGAAAGTAGGAAATGACTAATCTACTCTTACTAAAATGGAAATTGCAGAATTGAAACAAAAGCAGGAAAGACAAAAATCTACACTTGGTTAAATGAAATTGTAGAATTGAAATGAAAGTAGGAAATGCCTAATCTACTTTTGCAGAATTGAAATTACCGAATTGAAATTGTAGAATTGAAATGAAACAACTACTCTACTTTTGCTGAAATGAACTACTTAGCAGATTGTTGCAGTAGAAAATAGAAGAAATCAATAATCACTAAAGACTCTGACGCTTCCCCAGCAATGGCACCAAAAAGAATGGTTGGCTCCAGTATTGCAACAATAATGCTGCAACTCTTGGGGCTTCCTTCTTTACTTTTATCAACCTGGTAGTTCGTAACAAACTTGGAAGCGATGGTGTTGTATGCACAAGTACTAGCTCTTACTGCAGGCTGTCACTTGATCAATTGACGCAAGTTCGCTAAGATATTAAGCCAACTTCTATGAGTTCTTAGAAGAAGCTTTTAACTATGATGGAAGAAAGCTAACTCTACAGGGACTTTTCTACTTGTAGAAAGTGGACGAAAAATGAAATGAAATGCAAACCCTAGCAAACCCTAGTTTACCCACTAACTCTACATTTGCAAGAAAAGAGATGGAAACCAATGAATTGAGTGCCATTTGATTGTTGAAAAGGTAAATTTCATTTATTCGAGCTACTTCTAAAAAGAAATGGAAAAAAATCATTTTTTTGTACTTTTGAGTATTTTTATGTGGAATTATTATGCTTGTGATTTGACTAGTTGTGACTGTGCAGAGGTTTGGTGGCAAAGGAAGATGGAGTTGGCTTTTGCAAAAGGTGAGAAAGGTGTGGAGAGGTCCTAAGAAGCCCCTAATACCTTTTTGAGGACTTCCATTGTGATTAAACTTCGAAAAATCACTCATAGGGAATTCTACAGGAGGCTGCAGGGGATCTATAGGAGGTTCTACAAGAGGAGGCTGAAAGTGGTTTTTGGCGGTTTGCACAAGGAAAATTGATCGAAAATGGAAGTGAAGGTTGGATGAAGGTATTGAGCGGTCTAGAACTTGTCAAGGAAGATCACATATGAATGAGATTTTTGGATTTGTTCAAAGGTCAAGAAAGCAACTTTGTGAAAAAACAGAGAAATTAGGGTAGACTGGTGAAATGCGGAAAAGGAGTGGGGCAGTCTAGGAGAAGTGAGTTGGCACTATCTATTTGATGGAAGGATGGTGAGTTGGAATGTTCTACAAGAGAGCTGCACACTTATTTGTCAAAACTGACCAAAGCAAGAACTGAAAAACAGAGTTTTGTCTATTTTACCCTAAATTCTGACCTAAAACTAGAAAAATGTTGAACAATACTTTATGAACAGAAAATCATGCAAGATAACTATGATAAAAGGACATGAAATGATCTAAGAAAGTGAATTTGAACAAATATCAAATCTTCCAAATTACATTATCACACTAGCAGTTGCATGAAAGAGCAAAAACTGTGTTTTTGGTGGCAACAGTAGTGCCTTGAGCTCATAACATGGTCCCAAGGAGGGAGAAAGGATATCAAGACCTACTGGTAGCCTTTTTGGACCTTTTTCTATCACTGCAACAACTTGAAGCAAAAGTAACTACTCTAACCATCAAAAGCAACCTAATCTAATGAAGCAAAATGAGTATATGCAAGAGAAATTAACTCATGAATGGAAACAAAACATATAAATAAACTAAGGAGGTGTTGGGAAAATTGGGTTGGGCCCTAACTCAAGAGCTTCAACCCTCTAGAACATATCAGTGCTGGTTCAAAACTTGGTTCATCTTCATTTATCAAAAAATAGCAGTTACATCACATAAAAGTTGTCTCAAAAAGAGCTCGAAAATGAGCTGAGTACAATGCTATAGAAAAGTATGAAAATAGAATAAGAAATTGATAACACCTAACTAAAAAAACTGAGGCCCTAAGACCCCCTATTTATACAAATGGAGTCCCCAAACAACCCTCCTAAAATGAAGGAGCTCGGATTCCCAGAACTGGAGATAAATAGCAGTCCTTCTTTACTTGCTGGGCTGCCCCTTGGAAAGTTGACCTTTGTGCTCCGAGTTTTTGATGGAGAGTTCGAGGTAAGGGTTCATAAATGAAGGAGACACCGTCCTACAAATCCTCTCCCTTGTTCTTCCTCGAATTTGGCTGCCAAATGCTCATTAAACCTTTGATTTTGTCTCAAAATTAACCAAAAATATGCATAAAGCACACATTAGAATTTTTGGCATAATGACTAACACAATTCACTCTATTAGCATAAATATAATAAAAAAACATGCAATAAACTAATGAGAATGGTTGATTAAGTCAAATTAAGAGGCAAAATGAGCCCATATAATTTCCCATTTCTGGGGCTCATCAGAAACCCATAAATGCAACAAAAGCGCATCGAGGACTTGGGTTTTTGGGTAAAAATGATGGGATGACGGAAATAGGTGTGGGCAATGGTTAGGGAGGGTTTAGTAAGTGCATACAAGTGCATTTGGGTAGAAAACTAGGGAAATTGTCCTTGGAATGAAGCAAAGACCATTAAACCTTAAAAACAGACCAAAAACACAACAAAAACCCTAGGGGAAGGGATTTAATCACTTTCAGAGGGAGAAAACTGCATTAGAGGGTTGGTGAAAGGCTTAATTACTTGTTCAAGAGTTTTTGAAGCTTTCTTAATAAGAAATGAGCCCTTTTTTCTTTCTTTTACCTCCAAACCTAAAAATGCAGTGAATCTTCAAAAGGGTGGCAAGAACACAACCAACTAACAAACTGAGCAATTGGTGATGGAATTTGAACTTATGATGGTTGTGGAAAGTGTTACAATGGAAGAGAGTATCTCTTTAAGCTTTGGAAGCATAGAATGAAGTATTGAAATGCCTTATTTATCCTTTATAACTAAAAACTCGATTTTGGGTTGATGAAAATATGATATCATGTGTATTTTTTAGAAAATGGCAATTGACTAATTTAACATGTAACATTATTTCTTCAAAAGGAAATGTTACTTTGATTTCTTAATTTCCCTAATTTATAACTCCCATGATGATGAAAAAATGGATGAAATGACTCCCTAAATGGATAATTGATGATTAATATAATGATGACAACCAAAGGGAAATCCTAGACCATGACCTAGATGATGACACATTAACTATTCTGATGACCCGGGATGGGGGATAATGACGTGACCATGATGGGTGACAGTAACATTCAGCAAGTGGAGGGAATATCAATGATCTAGATAGTAACCAATGATCATTTAAAAACCAAGAGGTATAAAATTTTATTTGAAAATATAACAATTTGACCTAATGACCCTATCAACCACATGGAAAGAGTACATTTGATCACTGGTGACTCATAGACACTAACAACAACAAAAGTGGTAGAGTAAGCCAAAATGCATCTTTATCATTTGGTATTTGCAATAGAAGTTGTACCATGTGCAATTTTGATGGATACACAGGAGCATTGGCAAAATAGAAAGCCAATAGTCATGAAGTGTCAAGAAATGGAAAGTAAAATAAAAAGAGATGGTATATTTCCAGGGGTAGCATATTATATATGTGTCTAGTTCTTAGAGATATAACAAGTATAATAAGTTAGAAGGGCATGTTTTACTAATGATTGATTTTTGGAGGTGTCTTTTTTGATGATGTTTGTAGCTAAGTTTGGATGGAATACTTCAAATGCCACATCAAAGACATATCATCCGTTGAGAAAAGAAGTTTGCAAAGAAGATTGCAATTAGTAGTATGAATATCATACATTATTTAAAAGGGGGAGAGAATGTATTTTGTAGCACTTTGTTAGTGATGTCAAAGCAGGAGAGTAAGATACTGGTGGCTCAATAAGGGGAGAGAAAGCTCAATGACATCCATTTTGTTTGATGGATGTAGCATGTGGGGTGGACATGAATGTGGAGAAGAAAGTTGCTACCATCAATGTGAAAGGGGGAGATTGTTAGAAAATTATCATTCCCAGGATGGTAGAGGGAATCAAGTGTTTTGTCATGGATGTCAATTGGGATAGCATTGAGCATAAAGTGTGTTGGAATTGATGTCAACTGGGCTATCATTGATGTTAGCTGCATAGTGTTCTTCGAATTGATTTGCATGGAGTTTCAAGTGAAGGATGAGTATTATGGTTTCTGTAGATTTGACTAGAGTACCATATAGTAGTGATTCAAATGAAGAAGATATAAATATCATAGCTATTGTGGTTAGGTGGCTCAGCCTTTGAGTGCATTTATTCCTCAGAATACTAGATTAGATGCATCTAGAAATGGCATAGCTAGATAGTTCCTTGAAAGATCTTGCAAATGGTATATGGCATCCTTTAAAATATCTATGGAATCAAAGGCTATGGACAGTAAAAGTTCACAAGAGAGAGGCTCAAGGTTAAAATTTCTAGGTCTCAAGGGTCTACATGTGAAATTTCATTGCTAAAGAAATTTGAAACTTAGGCATATTTGGCCTAGTTATAGGTTGGGAGATTCTTGGAAAACTGAGATGGATAATCGAGTTCTAACTACTAACCTAGTGGCATTTAGGTACATTGCTCAAGTCAAGGGATCTAGCAAGTTGAGAGGTCGACCACTCACTAGGTTCCAAAAGGAGTTCAAAGGACTGACCCTCAATTTGTGTGGGACTATCTATAGGTGGAATATAGGGTGGGAAATTTTTTCACCTCATGGTGACATGGTGGCATAGGAAGAGGGCACGTGGCATGTTTCTTTGGTATTTTTGGTTACCCAAGTGGGATAAAGGTGGATGATATGTGGCACCACTCAGGGCTTCACATGTGGAAGTTGTAATAGGTGGAACATATAAAATGGATGTTGGAGTAATATAAATCACGCACACGGTGTAAAGTGGTCCCATAGGGACACATAACCCTCGAGGTTACAACCCAAGTGTTGGCAACGTGATGGAGCAATGGGACCCATTTCAGGAAAGAAGGTGGGAAGTGATAATTGGTTAGAAAAATGTAGTGGAGATATGAGTTAAATCTCATTTATGTTTGTGGACATATCATATGCCATGCATCTAATCCATCTCATTGAAGAGAATGTGAGGTCTCATTCCCTCTCACGGTTTAATGAAAGGTGAGGTCTTGTGTTGGGAAGCTTCCTCGAACCACTGATCATGTGATCAAAAGCCCAGATTAAAAGTGACACCCATCCCCCTCATACTCATAAACTAGTAAAAGGGGGTCCTGCATTAAACCATAGTGGAGACATAAATATTCTTGACTATTGACAGTTTCAACATTTGAGGGAACACACTCTGGCACTTGGTTATGTGTGTGTTAAGAGACTAAGGGATTAACTCTATGGGTGTATGAGGCTTCATTGGGTTGGAAGCTATATGGGAATGATCTAGAGTCAATGGAGATTGCCAAGAGAATTGGATCAAGACAAAGAAGGACCACTATTTTGCAAAGTAAATTAATGGAGCTTGGCTCAAACAAGAACAAGTCAAACCCGAGTGCTCCTAATGCCACAATGATGTTTATTCAAGCATAACTTAATGGAGGAACTACTTGAATTTTCAAGTGGAATGAGATTTAGTTCTTAACATGGAAATGGACTAGAGACCATTATTTTATTTAATATAGTTTCAGTGGATAAGTATTTGGATGTAATAGTAGAATGGAGAGCCTTATAAGAGTATCCACTCAGGCATTGTGAAGCATAGAGTGCACCATGTTGAAAGACCATGAATATTGAGTGCGAATGGAGGTAGATATTTCATCAATCCCTATGTAGCAATTGAACAAAATATGGGATTATAGTTGTGCAATGTGGGGGATTGCAGTAAAGTGTAGTATGCATAGTGTTGTAGAGAGAGTTTGAGTGTCTTATGTAGAATGAAGGTCAAGGGAGAAATACTCAGGGAGTGTTAGGGACAAGAGATGACATGTATCTTGTATGAGGGCCAAAACATAAGGTTATATGTGTTGCTGAAAGAGGGCAGAGAACATAAGGCTTTAAGTAATAAGTATGTTGTTGATAAAGGTTGAGAACAGACGGAAGCATGTTGTGGTTGCTGATAATGTTAACATAGGACCATGTTGGTGAATGTTGAGCTCACAACAAATCCATGAAGCTACAAGTTGGTGCTTGCAACAAATCCAAGAAGTAGGTGTTCCAGTTGTTGCTTTTGTTAAGCTAATAAGGTGTCTACAAAATAAGGGATTTAGTGCTTCCTTCTAGTGGATGCTAGCAAAAAATACAAGGAAGTTGGTGCTTCTTGTGAGTGGTGGATCACAAACAAATTGATCTAATAGAATATAAGCTAATATTTACATCATAAGAAAAATATTGGTGGTTTTTCCATTTTGTGTTTCCAAGTTAAATCCTCTATGTTATATGTGCTTGTTGTTCATGCCCTTACTATGTATGTTTAATAATGAGATGGTTTCATTTGTTGCACACACTATGATGGTTGTTGCTAACATGAACGAATGCCAAGATTGAATGAAAATTTTAGATTGGCATAAAACATTAAATTTTCCTTAATAGTGATTCACCCCCTCTCATTATTGAACATTGTTTCCAACATACTTTTATTCATGTGGGTGTTTATTAAAATGTGTAGAAAGAAACTAAAGCAAAAAAGACGTTGAATCAATAAATTATATGATGAGGAAAAATAGATTCATTAAATATTGTTGAATAGACATTAAATTGACATTATAATATAATTCTATTATGCAACGGATACCCAAATATCATAAAATAGAAATAAAAGTAACTCCAGACTTAATAAATATCAATAATCAATGAGAATCCTCTTCTAAGGGAATATTATTTTTGAAATATGAAAAATGCATGAGCTGAGATTCACTCTAAAACTAGATTTATTGGATATATCTAGGAGACAAATGGTATGTGTACAATTAAGGGGACTATATAGTAAATACAGAAAGGAAAAAATATAGCAATATGAATTGAATAATCTAGTACCCATTCACTACCATTCCCTCCCATTCAAATAGGAATTTCCTTCAACACATGATTAGCAGTGGACATTTATATATGAAGAAATCATTTTCCATTGTTGACTCTCCTATTGGTATATTCTCACCCTTGACAATGTACTTCGTATTTTCTTGATTTTATAATCGTGTGATTCTTATTTCAATGATTGTTAGTATGAACTTGAATTATTTTATCGACTACTTTTGTTAAGAAAGAAAAATTGAAGATTTGTTTTATGTTATGCAGCCAAATCCAATTTATAATCCATTGCATCCAATTTCTTACAACACATTAAAGGGATATCCATTTTTTTTGTTTTAGTATCAGAAATACACAATTACCCACTTCAAAATTTCTTTTATTATGATATTGACTTGTTATTTCATTTTACTTTGTGATATAACGAGGTTGTCGTTCATTAGATGGGAGCCCCTTATTAGTACTCTCTATGGCCTTCACTACTTGAACCTTAACTTTACCTCTCAATGGTGATGTCATGGATGGATTATGATAGCCATAAAGTTCCATAAATATAAACATTTTTAATGAAGTATACAAGGACATGTTGTACCATCAAATTTCCATGGGAAAATAATTTACCCACCTTTTGTTTTAATTAAGTGCAAAGAATCGAAGACACCCTTCTATCCATATATTAATAATATCATTGAACTAAAGATTGTAACAGAAGATATCGGTTATTTTATTATCTACACAAGAAAATAATTTAAGCAAAAAATTACTAGTAAAAAAGGGATCTTTATCGCTTAGGATAACCTTGAAAACTCAATGAAACTAATGTAATTTGTTTTAAAGGATTAGAAAGAGGGAAAATATGAGCATACTTTATGATTTGATCCTTCTATTATGATTGAAATCACACAATGACAAGGAGATATTGCTCTATAAGCCTTGTCCTAGGCTTACCAAACATATGTTTGCATAATCAAAGTGTAAAGATTAATTAAAACAATCCTCTAATAATGCATAACATAACATAAAACACAAGGGGAGGATGGAATCCTTGCCTTTCATTTGAATATACTACAACTAGTTGGTGTGTCCAACTTGAGGGTCACTAAATCTCATAATTTTCAATCTCCAAGCAAAGGATCCTGCACATACGCAACCAATAAACAATTCCCAAATAACTTCCTACAAGGTTATGTTAGCACAATAGTCATCCTTGATAATTCATACCATGTAAATAATAGAGAAAAAATAATAGTATATAGGAATGGAATCAATCCTCCATTATTATAAAAATAGTATGCAAAGATAATATACCTTGATGGCACATGATGAACCTCTCCTTCCACTAGCAGCCTAATTTCTTCCTACTAGAAGGATAGCTTCACAAATGAACAAAGGTATGCCACTATAGTATAAACACTAGACCTATATCTTACTCGATCTCACCTCACTAGATATAACTAGATATATCCTGCTTTTCGATATGGTGAAACTATATAGGTTTATTCTATTGTCTGATGAGAATTTATCTAGAGACCTAGGGGCTTGAGAAGTTTCAAAACTTATAAAATAATGGAACACTGTCCAACTCATACAAAAGTAGGTTAAGTTGATCTCCTTGGGAATGAAACACTAGAACCATTTTCTCAATTTTCAACATTTTCTCAATTATGAAATAATTATTATCTCATTATTATGAAATTGTGACAAAATAATTATGATAAATTACTCAATTAGGTAATTTCACCCTTTTAAACATGGAATAACTCCCACATACGTAAAAGAAAGGGAGAAATGGGATGCATTTTGGGTAGCAATTGAGGTAAGTTGAACTTGGCTCTCTCTCACTATAATGGAGTGTAAAATAGGGTTAGAACAAATTCCCCCTAATGCACGAGGTTAGAAGAGAAAATCATGGCCAAAATGTGTTAATAGAAAACTCATAGCTCATAATGGGAGGAAAGGGTCAGGTTTGCAATGCTAGAAATGATGACAATGGACCCTAAGGTACCTAGCATAGTCCAATGAGTGTGAATAAATAGGCTGACAACAAAAAAACATGAATTTTGAGCAATATGGACTCAATTATGTAAACCCATTTTTAATCATGTGGAAGCCTACCACTGAGTTCTATAAGCTCGAGCATACTACTAGTTCCTAGATCAAGCTCCTAGATAATGAGCTAGAGTCAACAGGAGAAGATCCATCAAGGAGGGCCTGCATGTATCTCCCATTGATCGAGATGGAATTGACTGAGAGATTAGGTGAATGGATGAACTCTTGACTTACACCTGACATAGGGATGGTAGACACAAAAAGGTCAACAAGAATTGAAAATTCCCAGCTTAGGTTGAGACTTCCCTTGAACACATAATGACATGACACAAAAAGTGACTTAGAATCATTGAATAATGAGCACCCCGTGACATCAAATGACAACATGGGAGGCATTAAGGCACAATCCATAGTGATAAGATGATTAACTAGCTAGAGAAGTAGACAAATTCATATGTACGGTACGATTCCTAGGAAAGCTAAAACCTAGTTGTAATTAAATGACTCAAATAAGTATCATGTTCAAGGGTGATGTGACCAACACTTCCATTTTAAATAAAAACTCAAGTAAATGGTTCCCCTCACCCTTTTCCTCCTTTTAGTCTCCTTAATAGTTTGATGAGCATGAAATAAAGGACATGTAAGTTCGATAGTTTTTTTTTTTTCATTTAGTTTTAACGAGCCCAAAAAAGAGATAAAAGGATACTTGATGGCTTTTAGTTTTTAACAACCATAAGAAGTACACAAAGGAATCTATTTATTGAGGAATTAATGGTATATATGGTTGCACCTAGTTCTAAGCTAATGGAACCACCATAAGCATAAGGAGGCAAAGAGGCTAGAAAATAGAACCACCCATCACAATGACCCCTCTAGGAAATGTAAGAACACCAAGCGAGATCAAGAAATGGGGCAAGAATAATGTGACAAAAATGGAAAAATGAAACCAACACTTATTAGCATGCACAAGTAAATCTAATAGGTCGTAGCAATCACAAGGTATGAAATGTGGAATCCTCTCAAGGCGAAAGCTAGAAGATGACAAAGGAGAGAAAGGTAAGGCTCAGATTCTAAGTCATCTCAAGTCCTACGAAGGAATTCCAAAAAGAGAATAAATAAACACTACATGGACACCAAGAAAGAATGGAGGTGCTAATGTAGGGAATCCATGTATAGGTATTTTCTACCACTGAGTTACAACATGCATAAGAGAGATATACTAACATCACAACATGACGGTGTCAGTCCTAAAGCATAAATAATATGGCAAAGATGGTCAATAATGTAATGAAGACGATAGAAAGAGACATAGCCCTATATCTGAAATTGAAGAAAACATATTTGGGGCCCATTTTCATAATTAAGATGCCATCCTATCCTATATAGATCATAAAGGAAAATTAGACCCATGGTTAAATCATATAATGAAAGAAATAGAACATGAATTAGGAAAAAATAGGAACACATTGTAACATCCTCGATTAAAAATACATGTAATAAAGTTAATAAAGGTAAAATAAGACTAGGATAATGACACACATATTCCAAGATGAATTTTTGGAAAAAACATATTGATGGGGATCACTAGTGATTAATTAATGGCTATGGAAATTGGCAAAGGATTTGGAAATGAAAAGTGGAATTTCTTTATGAAAATAATGGAAAATAGGAGAAAAGGAAGGTGAAATGTCACAAAATTGCATGTGAGGAAAACTGAAATAAAAATATAGGAAATGGAGAAAATAGTGGCCTCAATGATAAAAAAGATTCTGAGGATCAATTCACATCTTTGGTCAGTGCAGTCTTTGGCACTCTCATTCTAATATCTCTCGCTCATACTCTTACACACTTAGATTTTTGAAAAACATTATGCAATAATTAGGATCTCGAGAAAGAAGGAAAAGAAAAGTAGGAAAGTGTAAGAGGATAGTGGGATCAACATCTACAATAATTTTTCTTTGCAGTTACATATTTGCATGTATGATTTCCTTGCTAGTTTTGGAATGCAATGGAATATTCATGTGATTATTTGGGTACGATCTATCATTGACATGGAGGATTGCCTAGATTGACATTGGTTTAGCCTAGCCTTTCCATTCCATAGATAGCCATGGTGATGTGGGGTTTTCCCATTTTTTTTCTAATGGGTGCTTATGTTCCTCATGGTTATGGGTTGAATTACCAGTTCATATAGCCTTGGTTGGACAAATACTCTACAAGCCCTAGAACAACTTGGGTTGAGTTACTAGTGTTGGAAGCCTTGGTTGGACAAACACTTGGGAGCCCTTTTTGGGTTGAGTTACTAGTCTTGGAGCCTTGTTTCGACCAATTCTCTTGAGCCGTCTAACATATGTGGGTTGAGTTACTCGTCCTAGAGTTGGGTTAGAACAAACGATAGAGGTCGATCTGGTGATGGTAAGTGATGTCATACTGTTAGGTGGAATCGTTGGTTAATGGTTGAGGTGGTTTGGCCTCTAGAGGCCTTGGTTTGGTTTCTCTTGGTTTATTCCATTAGATCACGCATTCATGCTTGGAATATGGTGCAGGGGTGATTGGCTTAAATAAGCATTTGGTTCAACGCAATCTATGGTTGGGTGGTACATGCAATTACCTAACTTGGTTGGAATTTCATGTGTTAATAAGATCTCTTTTCATCTTGTATTTCATGATTAACTGTACTTGTTATTATGTAGTTTTGATGGTTGTTCTATTATTGTTATTGTGTTGGTTATATGTTGGTTATAAGCATGGTTTCATCACATATTCTAGTTATGGATATTAACATATTTTTATTAGTAAATGTATGGTTATTGAATGCAGTATATAGTAAATGTTTTGTATCTATTATGAGAGGACATTATACATTCTTGTTGATTCTTGGATAAGTATGAGACCCCTATGCTCATATATAAATTTATACCCTGTAGATTTCATTTCCATAAAGTTTTTGAAGAAATGTTTGTCATGGTTAGGCTTGGTTAAGTCAATGTATTGATTAAGTTTTGTATAAATACCTTTGTCTTGATGTATTTTGTCAGTCTAGAATGTCTCACTATGTTATGGGCAGAGGTCTGAATCCTTTCCTGAACGTGGTCCATATCTTAGGGTCGCATGCACATAATTGAGAAATGTATATTGTAGTCACTTGGATAAAGGTTTATCAATATGACTGTAGGCTTATAGTAATTGGATTTCCTTGTTAGGCATGCGATTGGAAGACTAGGTCTAGGAAAAAGAGGGATAACTAAGGGTTTGGGCACCTATAGGGGTAGTTTAGCTCTTGTGGGTCATCTAGCTTCTAAAGAAGGTTAGTAAAGTTTTTCTTTGTCGATGCTAATTCCATAATGGTACCTAGGAGGTCGAGTCATATCACAGTGACTATTGATCACATTTTTACCCTGATGGACTGATGAACTTGGGCAAGCGTGGGGTGAGTGTGTTATAGAGTGGTATTAGAGCTCTGAGGTTCAATACTTGGACTAGATGGGTGAAATATGTTTGTCATGCATTCATGTAGGTTGTATATGTGCTTATTATGTATCCATGGTGATGGTTATTATTGCACTTGTGTTATCTTCCAGAAGTTGATTATGTTGTTGTTGGAATGTTTTTGGCATGCAAATACATTAGTTAGATATGTGTCCATTATGAATTTCACTATTTGTATGTTTTTTATGCATGTATGGTTATGGTTATGACTGTGATATATGAGGTCATTGTATGTAGTTGTTGTTTTCATGCATGATGCCAACATATTGATGTGGTTATGTTCCTATATATGTATCATGCTAATCTAGACTAATATTGTAGATCAGATAGCCTCCCCTGAACTTCAATGAGGTACGGTTGATTATGTTTATGTTTGGTGTATTTAACATAGTATGTTTGCAGAAGAAACATCAAATATGACTAGAAAAATGGTTGAATATAGTTCACGTGACTCTCCCTATATAAGTACTCCCCTCACATAGCAAATACATTTAGAAGTTTGAAGGCAGAAATAAGAAGTTTCAAACTGGATTATGACAGGACCATTCAGTGATAGGAAATAATTGCTAGGGAATAGTGGAAGAAAGTAGAGGTTAGTTCAGTTATTCTTTAGGGTTTATCATATTTTCAGAGATAGGGACAAGTTAGGATAATTTCCACATATGAGACACTCTCTTTTATATGGGATTGACTTCAGGTATTTTCAGAGATAGGGACAACTATCATAGCTTCAATGTTGGCCTTGAATGGTTTTATAATGCCACCTTTTATCCTTAAATGTTCTTCTATTATCATACAATTTGTTGAACTAATTGCACTATCTTAGTGTATCGCTTTAATGAATTGTTTGTATGGTGTTCATCAACATCTTTTTTGCATGGTTTTTCAACGTAGACTTTACATTAATTATTCATCGATGTATTGATAGATAGCCTTCCATGCATCTTTCCCTACATCTTATTATGCATTTCTTTAATTATTGTCCACCGAACTATTTTAATGCAACACTTTATTTATTCTTTTCCATGCATTGTTTTCAACACTCTCTTGAATTATTTTGCAATGCTCTTCTGAATTGTTTCTCAACACCTTTATTAAACATTGCAAAACAAAACAAAAAAGGAGGTTGTGGGACTAATAAGAAGTAAATTAAAATTTTAACTATGAATATGAAATAATTTAAAAATAAATCTGCTTAGAGCTTTATCATTGATAAGTGTGAGCACTTTTATCATGTGTGTTTCATTTTTTTACCATTTCCCGTTAAAACTCATATATTCGATTAGTTCCTCAGGTTTTATGTGTAAAGGATTCTCCTCTAAAGTGAGAAGAGTGAACCTTGAAACATGCAATGGTTTCATGATTTCATTTTAAACCTAATATGGGTTTAGAGAGAATGATCTTGAGGAATAATGCATATTCTTTGAGTTTTAGTTCAATTAGGAAATGAAATGTAGACAAGTTTTCTTGTTCAATCTAGTGCACTTGGACTTTGTAAGATAAACATCGTGCTCTTCAATGGCTAATCTAATTCATTTATAGGTTGTTAGTGTTAGCTCAAAGAGTAACAAGTTTAATGCATAATGTGTATTTGAATATTCTCTCTTGAATTCATGATATCATTCATGACCAAATAATTATGGGAATTTAGATCTTGCATGATCATCACATTCCTTGAAAGAAAAATAAAACTACAATAGTAAAAAATAAATTGTTGGAGGATGCATTAATTTGGAGAAAAAAAACTTGAGTTTGAAAACCAATTCAATATTCAATCAAGCACATGAACCAACTTAATAACCAAAAGGCATCAATCTAGAATGCGATCTCCAATAATGATGATGCAACTAGCATGAATTGAAAATGCCATGAAATGGAGACCTAGGGATTTGATGTGCATGAATAAAAAAACCACTACACAAACCTTGATGCATTCAATAGACTAAGAATTGAGATGAAGAAATAATGTCATGGTCACTCATGCAATATAAATTTATGACTTATGAATTGTAATGCATATCATGGTGAAATAAAGGTTTAATAGTGAATCACTACCATAGAAATCTCTCAAACCCTTATGAATTCATAAAGAGGATAAACCAATACAAAATGGTGATGGACATATACAATATGCATTGTGGAATCATGAGCAACCATCTGATTTGATGGAAACTAGGTCATTGAAAGATCAAAACAATCTAAGACATAGAAATAAACATTAGAGCCTTGAAAAGCATATGGGAACCTAAAATTTGAGTGGTAAGCTAAATTTTAGGTTGTTGTTGTAGCAATTACAACCCATGGTCAACCACTAGTAGAATCTAGCATATCTGCCTTAGTCCCTTCACTAGATTGTGTCTTATTAATGAATGCGAGGAAGCATTGGATTAAATACCATGGGAACTGCTGGAGTTACTTGACCATTTATAAATATTCCATTCGTTTGTCTCCATAGCTTGGTCCTATGAGTCTTTAAACACTACATCAAGATCTCACATATGTTAGTCTTTGACAATCATATAGAAAACATGATAAAGGGTTCATGAGGTTCAAAATTTAAAAGTGAGTTTTTGGTGTTGCCTTATTGCCACCAGACCTATTTCGTACCTCAGTGGAGTCACTTAAGAAATCACAAGCATTGATTTGCTTCCAATAGGCCTTTTCAGTACCCCGACAAAGTGTCTTACATCACCTCTCTTCAAATGAAGCCTTTCTCTTCCTTAACCCTTTATTTATTTAGTTCTATTTGGGATTCACTTTGCAATAGTTTATTAAGTTGTCCGTTGCACTATGGTGGAAGAGGGATCTCGACTTATTTTATGGGAAAGAAAGGTTGTTTCTTGTTTGAAATAAACTAAAAAATGTTATGGATTAGGTTCTCCCTCATGTCATATTTCTACATCACATTTCCAACTTGCAAGTGGACAATGAAAACACACAAGGAATACTAGAACTAGATAGGAAACAAACTTCAGGTAATGGATAGATGCCTTACAAACCAATTATATTTCCCCATAAGTATCAAGTCATATTTTCCTTGTTAATAAATTAGACTCATGTATGGATAACAAGGATAAGGTTTCAATACTAGGTCCACAAGAGGACACCTCTTGAAGTGACCAAAACAACCACACACAACCATTGTTTTAGATTTCAACGCTACAGACAAGACAAGTGAATATAAAAAGAAGATTTTCTCCCATAATTTACGTATAGGTTTACAAAGAACATGCAAAGTATAAGGCTCAAATGAGAAGAAAATGCATAATGCAAGGAAATGAATGTGGGATGAGATGAGCTCAACAATGCAAATGAGACAAGGTTAAATCCAATGCAAGGCGGATGATAATTCTAAATGAAAATAAGGTGAAATGTGAGAAAACTATCAATGCCATGAAAGAAAACTAAAGGTGAATGGATAATGGAATGCAACAATCATGAGCTATATGAAATGAAAAATTTATGCAAGAATTCCATGCAATCTAATGAAACATTAGAGAAATTTTGAGGTCTAAAATGGACCTCCTAAGGAATATTATAAAATAATACTGGAAATAATAAAATGAGATTAGATGACATCATCAAACTTTAGAGGTAAAAAGGAAAAAAACTACTTTTTCAACTCGTATTTTCAACTTATCTCCTTATTTTTTTACTCAAATTTTGAGCAGGATCACTCAATGGATGCAAATCTTAATTCCTCATTCAAGGAGTACCCATGTTTTATACTATCGATGGACCCTACTACTTGAAAAATGAAAAACACGTGAAAAAAAAAATGATTTCAATCATGGTTTTTGATGTCTTTCTCTTTTTTCATGTAGTAGGGTCCATCAAAAGTATGTAATATTGGTACTCCTTGAATTAGGAATTAAGTTTTGCATCCAACGAGTGTGCCTGCTGGAAATTTGAGTAAAGTTTTAGGGAGATAAGTTGAAAATACCAGTTGAAAAAGTAGTTTTTTTTACTTTTTAATCTTTTTACTTTTTTACTCCAAAAATGTTGAATCATCCCCCATGGTTGTCATCATTATCTTGAATCTATTGGTTCTTATAAATTTGATTTTGGTTGTACATTTTTGTTTTAAGGCCCATTTTTATCTGAAAATTTCTTTAATGAAGAATGCAAGGGCATGATGACCAATGCAATAAAGGCAAAGCAGAGAATGGAAAGTGTATGCAATGAGATATTGTCCAAGAAACTAAGCTAAATGAAATTAAGATCTATCCAAGAATTCCTAAATGTAATTAAATGCAAAGCAATAGAATGATATTGAATGAAAAATGAATCATGTGGAAAATGCATGTTAATACGAAAGATGATACCAATAACTATATGCAGAAAGAAAGCACAAAACAAAAATTCATAACTAAGTGCAAGATGAAGTTATGTGATGAAAAGTGTTAAATTCTAAATGCACTAAAAAGTGAAAGACTCATGTAATGAAACTATGTACATGCAAAGAAAAAAAAACTATAGAGAAAAGTAGTGCTAAGAATGAAGTGCATCTCATGAACCATGCAAAACTATTCTAAATAATAGACATAAGAAACCAAAACCAAAACCCTAATCTAATTGAGAACAAGGTCGAAATAATGTGAAGTCAAACTTCCAATGTAGTCACAAGAGCTACTTCCGACCTGCAAACACAAGTACCAACAATTAGTACTAGCATGAAACAATGTGCAAAAACAAATATATTTATTTGAATAGCTTGCACATGATAAAGAAGGTCACATCTACATGCAAAAGTGTTAACTAGCAAAAAATGTTATAACCATGTTGCAAATCCATCCTGATAAACAAAATGATAACCATGAACACCCTGAAAATCCCTTACAAATGTGCACTCATTTACATTTTCATTCATAGAAAACTTGAAGATAAAATTGAAACTTCTTATTAGCAAGAGAGTGTATTAGGTAAGACTTCAACCAATCACTGATTCTATCAAGAAATTCAAAATGACCAAGTTGAGAAATCTACAAAGCATTAAAAGATGAGGATTCATTTAGTGAAATAATGTTAGGGAAATAATCTTGTGTACAAATTATAATATGATCTTGTTAAGGGATTTTTTCATGATATTGAGAACCCAACATAAACGTTAGAGGAAGTTGAAGTGCCTCAACCTATTGACAATTCTCTAAGCTCTCAAATTATGGATCAGCAATTTTTGGTGGCTTAGAAACATCAAGAATTGAATGTGAACAACTATGATTAGAGGTATTAGTGAAGATATTATGAATAGGATGACAACTATTAAAGCTAACAATTTGATCAAATTTGACATTTAACACATGAGACTCTTCATGGACTAAGAATGAGGATGAATTAATCAAATGAATTTCTTGAGGTTTCGTAGATATAGAATCTTCTTCTTCACCTGCTTAGGATTTCATATTAAATAGATCATAAGGATTGGATTCATTCTTTCTATATTCAAATTGTGAAACCACACCATCATGTAACTGATTGCAATCAAGACTAGCAACTTAAATATATAAAGGATTTGACTACATCATTGGTGTACCAGATTCATCAAATAAATCAGGGTACAATGAATAATGCGTTAAGGATGAAAGAAGATGAAAAGAGTCAGGTGAATAAAAATGAATTCCAACTAAATCTAATTAAAAACTCACATCCTGCACATTAATATTAGCCTGAGAAATGAAGGGATAAGCATGCATGTTATACTCTAAGGAATCATTTGAGCATCCATTGTCACCCAAAACAATTCCTTGCTCATGGAAGGTGAGAAAAGGTAAGGGTACATCATGGGAAGATGGAGGTTTAGATGAATCTACATAATATTCATTAATATGAGAATTAAAGGAAGTATACCAATATGATTTTTAGTTTGATCTTGCTTGACATCAACAAAGTTTATTTAAACTTCTAAATTAGGAGAAGTTTGCCCCTTTCAATGGAATGTTTCCTCATTACCTGATTCATTATCAACAAATATTTTCATTTTAATAGAAGAATCAAGTTCAATTGAAAAGGAAGATGAAGGAAAAAAAAGGAAATCAAGGAGAACCATTTCCACCTCTGAAACATAAGGTTTTATTTGATTTTGACCCAAAACAAAAGTAGGCATAATGAAATTAGGGAATATAATACTAGAATACTTTGATGTTTGATTTTCAATATTCAATTCAGATTTAAGTTGTTTAATAGAAATATAAATCAATCATTGAAATTTGTTAGCCAAATGATCCTAGTCCACATATATTTTAGGAAATTCATAAAAAAGATGGAGAAATATGTTAGCAAAATATTTCAATGCTTCATCTGGTTTCATTATAAGGTCATTGATTTTTTTCAACAAACTTTGATAATCCTGGTTGTCAGAGTCTTGACAAATATCCTTAATAAGCTTCTCAAAAGAATGGATACAAGCAACTAGTAAGGTGTTGCACCGGTCATGGACATATTTACAATATATTTCATTAAATGACAAAATTGAAAGAATTCAAACATATGTCATAATAAAAATATTTCACCCTTTCCATAAAACTTATGATGCGATAAGTGATGAACTATTTCTATAGGAATTAAAATATATAGTCTTTTAGAGAGACAAATCAAGATACAAAATCGGGGAAGAGCCATTTCAAGATCAAAGACTTAAAAACAAACTCCATAAGTTCAACTTGTCATCTTCCTTCCTTCTAGCGCCAAATATGTTTATGTTGTTCGAGGTTCTTCCAATAGTCAGAGGTCTCCTCGATGTGAAGTCCAAATTAGACCTCACATCATTTGGGATAGGAGGCCCATCTAGTTTGTGAGACTAAATTCCACCTTTTCTATGTGTGTTACTCTTGGCTTTCAAATGCAAAGAAGTAAATGTGAGACCAAGTGTAAATTTCCTAAAGAATGGGGATGAAACCAACCCTCGATTGATAGCTCCCAAAACGTAATACACGAACCTAAAAACAAAAAAATGAGAAAGTGCATGCCTTAAGAAAGAATCAGTTACTTGAGACTAACTAAGACATAAACAAGTAAGAAAGTGCTAGGAAGAAACTGCAAATTAGCTCTAAATCAATTACTAGCATCAACATTGAATGAAGAGTATAGATTCAAAGGAGAAAACCAAGTTGCATGCAACAGATTCGTTAAAAACATACACCCAATATGTAAACATGCATGCAAAAATAAGGAAAGCATGCATAACCATTAGAAGTTCCATTAACATGCATGTGAATCAATGCAATAATTGAATAACTTCTCATTGAATGTTGATAAATCCAAGAACATGGACTACAAACCTCTCAAAATCCAATAGTTGAATGAGGGTAATTCATATTGTCTCTAAAACATAAGCCTTAACCTTACAATCTATCAACCTATCAACTAAAAAAGAGGATAAGAGCTCAAACCCTACAATTCCACAACTTTGCTACAACATTTAAATACCGAATGCCCCTTACGAATGAGGGATGGGGGGTATTTATATAAGTGGGTGTGTGATTGTTCACCTCTCCCATGACCTTTCAAATCCCGTCATAGTCCATGCAACTCTATAACTCACATTCCAAGTAACTATTGGATGACCTTTATTATTTATTATTAACATGAAAATTACAATATAATAAAGGAGATTAAATAGTCTTTGAAGCTTCAACATGTAAATCATTATGACTAACAATAATCCTAGAATGTTTCTGACCAAATGGTACCTGGTTCATCTTGCTAGGTATTTGTAACATTAGATATTATAGGAGAAACAAATTCAATATGTGATCCAGAGCAATATGTGCATGTTTTTGCAATATTCCTGCACAACAATTAAATATTATTAGTTTTCTAGATATTTTAATGTTAGAGATTATATGAGAAACAACTTCAATATGTGAACCAAAGCCATATGTGCATGTATTTGCAATATTCATGCACAAAAATTAAATATTATTATTTTATTCATCAGAGATAATGTTCATACTACATAAGTTCACATTTAAATATACTCATGATGTTGTTGCATAAATGGATAAACCCAAATCTAAGATCCTGAAAGAAAACTAGGACATGAAAATGATTGTTCTCACATGCTAAGGTGTAGACTCTATAAAGTTCCTTACTATCCCTCAATCATTTTTTAAGGAGTGTCATATTTTTAAAAGTTTTGCATTGCTTCTTTACATAATATTATGCCTATGATCTTATGGTTAATAACATTCTTCACACTCAAATCAACCATTAGAGCAAAATAGTGTCTAAAATAGGGGAACTTAAACATAATGGATTCAATTCCATGAATTTATATAATAAAGCAGTCCTCCATCCAGCTCCATCTAGCTTCATTCCTACAAGCAATTGACCATAATCAAAATATTAGATTGCAATACACAAAATGACTATGTATTTCTTTATTTACATATCGAATTTTAGAATAAACATATCTTGCACAAGGAATTCAAAAATAATTTACATCCTTGGTATTTCGAATTCATTATCCATTTTGAGGTCAAATTTGAATAGCCCTTTCATCCATTTGGTAAAAGAAACTTTCCCAACCTTCCTGCACTATTATGCTTTAATCCATTTCCACTTTTATTTTCTTTCACAGATAACATAGAACATGTATGAGAACTCAAGCCACTAATTAGAATAGAAACCCTAGTATTTCATTTTAACCCTATTTGATCAACATGCTTCTAAAAACAAACTAGACCATTCTGATTTCATTTGAAAAAAGATATTACAAAGTTGCTAAATTTCAACTGTAACTGAGCAAACAATAAAAATCACTCATTTATTCTTCATCCATCTTGCATAAAACCCAAAATCTAGGACCTTTCCAAACCCTCTTTTTAAAGACTTGCCAAGTTGGAGCTTTACCTTTGATAACACACCACAAAAACAATTGAATATTTAGTTATCCATTACTTCTCCAAATAAATATTTCACACCTATGACCAATATACATATACCTTTGATCTAAAAATTCCTAATAGCAAGTTTTTTCATAATGGTACCATCGTATCCATTATTATAACAAACCAAATTATTAATGCATTCCTCTTATAATAGAATACCTACTTTTCTAAATCCGTAGGTGAAATTGTGTCATTCCTCAACCAAAGGACTTGTAATAGCTAAATGATTAGAGTCCATCAATTGTTGAATATCATCGTTATTCCTACCATATCCTAAATGTGCTAGAGTATTCATCCCTTTCTAATTCAAGTAATATTTTAAACACTATGATAAAGTGTAGGAACCATCATAACCAATCCACTAGTCTAGACCTAGTCTCATCTGCTAACCCGAGCCCACCTTCCTAGCTATCCATTATTTCAATTAGGAAAGGCTTGGGGAAATATTTCGACTTTAAATAGATTTTTGAAGAAATTCCTATTTTTTACCTAATCCAATCCTCTACTCTAGTACCTTTAATATATTTAGCCATCATAATATTTCTCCATAAATTTCCTTCAAAAAAAATATGCCAACTACTTTTTGTTGCCATGGTATAAACATAAATAAAAATATTGTAGATACCCCAACAACCTTTCTTTTTAGGAAGGGCTATTTCTTCCCATATGGCCAAGGATATTAATTTTTTCTTCTATTTTTTGGTGCAAAAAAAATTGAAAACATATATTCTAAATAAATTTTAGAACATTATTGGGAATTTTAACAAGAGTCGTTGAGTATACTAGAATGGCCTGTAAAACCACCTTAAACATTTTAGCCTCACATCATGTGACATCCAATGATTACACTAAATCCCAATGTGATTTTCTAATTTATTTCTAAGACATCACCAATCTCCAACCTTATAACAGTTATGTTTGATATACTATCCATGATAGTTTAGCCCTTTATCCAAATTATCAAACTTATGAGGAAGACATTCCTTGATATAAGCTTCATCCCCTCTCACCAAATTGTTAGTAAGGAAAAGGGATTTTTCCAAACTAGTGAACAACCCTGAAGTATTGCAAAATTTGTTTAAATTTTTTAAAAACAATGCCATTAAGCAGATGTTCCCTTCCTAAAACTAAGCACATCATCAATGAATATTAAATGAGTAACAAAATTAGTAGGAATGATATGAATACCAGAATGAACACCCCTATTGTTGTCTTCAATAAGAGCCTTACTTAGTCCTTCATTGACATATAGGAAAAGATAGGGAAAAGGTGGAAAATGATGTCTTAGTCTTTGGGCTTCTTTGAAAAAAATAGTAGGAGCTCCATTAATAATGACTAAGAAACTAACCAAAGAAGCACACAGCATTATCCATCTAACCATTTCCTCAATCCAATTTTGTGAAGTAGAAACTATAGAAAATATGAGTCGACCATATTATATGCTTTTTCAAGATCAAATTTCATGATCATCATTAGATATTTGTTAGCCTTAACATACTTAAAAGCCCACTAAGTGATGTCAATATCATTGAAAATCAATATATTGGATAAGAGCCCAAACTGGCTTTGTGACATAATTCTAGATAGCCCATCCTTAAATCTCATGTATATCAATTTAGAAATATTATTTAAACCACAGTGCACAAGGAAATAGGCCTAAAATCACTAAAAGTATTAGGATAAAAATTCTCTAGAATGAGTATAATAAAGTTTACATTTAGTCCACCTGAGATTAAAACTTCAAGCATGGAATATTCCACCACCTTAACGATTTATTACCCAAGTAAATTTAAAAACTTGATAAACACTTTAGTAACCCAACCATCAAGGCTTGGGATTTTTTCCTTGGGGAATTTCTTTAGGATGGTTTGAATTTCTATTAAAGTGACTAGGCACTATAAATCATCAACAAGCTCTGAGTTGAAAAAATAAGGATACAAATTGATGCGTTCTAGTTAATCATTGATATAAAATACCCCATGATCAATATAAATATTTAAGAATATATCCTTACCAATTTTAGCCATATCCTCATTAGAATTCCCCCAGTTCCCATCTTCATCCTTAATGCACCATATGTGATTATCTGATCTCCAAAGATTCATAGAATTGTGAAATATTTTTGAATTTTTGTTAACTTTAGCAATCTAAAGTGCCTTCCTTTTTAACCTAAGAGTCGTTTCCTCCACTAATTACATCTCAAACTTATTCTTTTGATACATATGTAGATTATAGTTTTCAAAACCTAAGAGTAAACCGCATGGATTAGATTTTAATATATTGTTTATTTTAATGTATAGAATAAATACAAACTTTGTTTTTGATTTCCTTATAACTGTGAACCCAAAAGAAACCTAGTTTTTAATCTCAATGAGATTCTCCACAAATTTTTACACCACAAATTTAGGCTTATGTAGGTGAGGATGTTTCCACTTAGATATAATAATATGACTCAACTCTTCAAAGTTTATCCATCCTCTTTTGAACATGAATGGATAATTTCACAAAACATAACAAGCATTATTCCCTGAGGATTGGGAAATGATATGAAACTGTATCAAAAACTATCCAAGCATGAAAGAAGCCTACTTCTGCTAGTAAAGACTTGTCATGATTGAAGCGATCAATTTGTTTTGAAATAACATCCAATATAGAAAAAAGATTCGTTTAGGTAAGGGTTATCTTATGAGGTTCAATATAAATTAACTAAACACAGATATAAAATGTTTAGAAATGTCTTATAAATGATTCATCTAATAAATAAAACACGAAAATTATTAAGCATAAAAAGTAAAATTCGGGTCCCCCACCAAAGATTAAATTAGCATCTGAAAGGCATCCCTTCTCAACAATGTAGTTCTAGAAAATTTCACAATTGAAATAAGGCCCATAGGTATTTAAGATTATTAGAGAGCAATTCAGAGCATGACACAATTGTTTTATAAGGGTTCTCAAATCACACTACTCTCTAACAATTTTTTTATCTAAAGGGCTCCATATAAAGATAGTCCCTCTAAAGAGGCCTACTGTGGTGAAGGAAACAAAATTCCATTCAAGTAAGAAAGAAGACAAAAAATAGACAAACTTAAGGTCAAAGCTTATGGTTTCTTGTATAAGTAAAAAATCAGGATTATGAACCTTCAAAAGTCTTTTAATGGCAATAGTTTTGGGAGCTTTCCCCAACCCCTTGATTTCAAGGAAAGAAAAAGAATCAATTTACTATATTACATGGATGAACAACTCTAAGTTCTTGAATTTTTTTGTATCGATGAATAGGTAAGGTCTATTGTATTAACGCTAGCTTCACCCAAGAAACTATGAGCATATGATTCCCTTCAGAAGGAACGAATGAAAACCACCTTTTAATTCACCCCCTCAAATATAAAGGAGAGACGACATTACTTGATGGGATTAAGGATTTATCCACTCCCTTTTCAACCTATTTTAAAAGTTTATGAAAGTAAAAATTAGGGGTTTTCAAATCATGGATTGACACCCCTTTATTTAGCTCTAGGAATAAATACCTCATTAGTCTAGCTCTTGATGAATTGAAAATATTCTACATACCCACACATGTGTCCAATATATGAGAATGAGTACTTTTTGGTGAACCTGGTCTGTCAAAATATCGTCCATGTTTTGAGAAGTTTTGTTACTCTTCTTTAGTTCTTTCTATACCTAAAACATTAGAATTCTCCAATAGAAACCATTGAGGTTTATTCTATTGTATTTCCAAAGAAGCTTGAGCTTCCTTATCAAAGGTCAATGTATTGAATTCCTTCCTCTCCTCATATTTGTACATATCTAGGACCAATGCTAAGTATTTTGTCAATGTCAATGGTAGGCTAGCCTCTTTTTCTTTACAAACCTAGTTCTCTCTAGTCTTGTTCTTTTTCCCTCATTCTTAGTATCTTTCCAAATTTCTTTTCTTGTTACATAAAAAACAGTGAAATGGTGTACCCCAATAGTCAATTTCTTGATTGAAACTCCCCCTTCCATGAAATTTATAGATCCCCTATTAAACCTTTGGAAAATGTCTACATCATCCAGTATTCGAGCCACCCATTTGTCTTGAAACACTTGCCTCTATTTCTCCACTTTAAAAAATCTTTCTAGCCAATTTCCTATCATTTCCATGGTTACACTGTTCCAAAATTTCAATAGGAATCCAAGGATTAATTCCCATAAGTGGTGTTTGATGAAGGGTTATGTACTAGGGTTAAACCCTGGGTACCAATATTTCAATAACAAATTTGTTATGCTCTTAACCTGCAAGACGATACCAAAATACCAAATATTTGAAGAAATATACCTAGAACATAGAACAATGAGGAATAACAACAAGTATTTTATTATTTAGAAAGAAATGTTCACTTGCCTCTTCGAGGGGGCAACCTCCAATAAAGTTGAGCTCACGTACAAAATAAGACATGATGCTCCTTGAGGGGAGTCTTTATCCTTCATATAGGATTCATACATGCAATACCATGGGGAAATACCATGGTTCTTATTAATACCATCTATCTAATACCATGGCCCATTTGCAACTAACTCTGGTCCCTCCATTAAATGCGGGTTAATCACTTACAATTATTAATATGGGGTTTATTGACTCTTTACATAACTATAACTATGACTCGATCCTATTACATAAATAAGGGGGTTAGGGTGGGACCCTAACATGCCCTCCACCATACGAATAGCCTTCTCCTCAAGGCTGAAGCTGCGGAAACTACTGAAGAATAGTGGCTGGTTACCAAGTTGCATCTTCTAGAGAGGTGTCTTTCCACTTGACGAGGACTTCCTTGATCATGCTTCCATGCAGATGACGTTCTCGTGTGTCAAGAACCTGTTCAAGTTGGAGCCAGATTGACCCTTCTTCATCTAGTTTAGGTAGACTGGTTTGGATTCTGCAATTGTTCCCAATCACTTTCTTAAGGCATGAGACATGGAAGACTGGATGGATTTTTGCAATGGGTGGCAAAGCTAGCTTGTAGGCAACTTCTCCAATGCACTGGAGTACTTGATATGGTCCGCAGAATTTTGGAGATAGTTTCTGACAACCCTTGTCTTTGAGTGATGTTTGCTTATATCGTTGTAGCCTCAGAAATACCTGATCCCCTTCTTGAAATTGGCATTCTGAGAGATGTTGATCTACCTATTGCTTCATGTGGTTTTGAGCTTGATGAAGATTCTCTCTAAGGTGGGCCAGCACGGTTGTGTGGTTCTGTAGGAGTTGATCCATTGCTTGTACATTCCAACATCCCTTGATATAAGAAGTAGGGGAAAGAGGGAGTTGACCATAAACTGCTTCATATGGAGTAAATTTGTTGGTGGCATGATAGTTTGTGTTATACCACCATTCAGCTAGAGGTAACCACTATACCTAGAGATGTTGCTTTTCTGAAGTGAAACACCTAAGGTAGGTCTCCAGACATTTGTTGACTGCTTCAATTTGACCATCAGTTTGTGGATGATAGGAAGTACTAAGTTTTAGTTGGGTACCTTGTAGCCGGAAGAGTTCCTGCCAAACGTTACTGGTGAAGATCGGGTCATGATAAGACACAATGGAAGTGGGCATGCCATGCAATTTGAAGATCTGATCCATGAAAGATTGAGCGACCAAAGTTGGTGTAAAAGTGTAGGGTAGGGCGCAAAAATGAGCATACGTCAAAATTCTGTCCACAACCACCATGATGATTGACTTTTTTCCTAACTTTGGAAGACTCGTAATGAAATACATAGAAACCTCCATCCAGATTGAGGCTGGGATGGGAAATGACTGTAATGTGCCTGGGGATTTGACTGTTTCTCCTTTGTGGCGCTGATAGACATCACATTCAGCGACAAAAGTAAGAATGTCCATTTTCATGCCTATCCAAAAAAATGATCTTGAAGTGCAAGCATACGTCTTCTAAAAGCTTGAATGTCCTGCAGTGGGAGATGAGTGCAACTCTACCAAAATGTGGCTTTTGAGTGTGGATGTTGGTGGTATTACTACTCTATCCTTGTAGCATAGAATCTCATCCTACCACGAGGAGCCCGCCGTGGAAGTTGGATCCGCCTGCAATTGATTAATGAGTTGGGAGAGCTAGGGATGTGAAAACCATTCCTTGCAAGCCTCTTCAATCCATTCTAGAATGGGAAGGGAAATTGTGAGCAGGGTACTTTCCTCCTGAAAATTGGCAGAATAACGCATCTGCTACAATATTTCTACGCCCTTTCTTATAAATTATCTCATAATCATATCCCAACATTTTGGCGAGCCATTTATTTTTTGTGGTGAGGATAAGTGTTGCTCCAAAAAATGTTTAAGGCTTTGATGGTTTGTGTGGATTTGGAAACATCACCCCAATAAGTATGGTTTCCAGGCATCTATTGCATGTAAGATGGCCATCATCTCCTTCTCATAGGTAGATTGTCCGAGATTCTTCCCACTTAATTGTTGGCTCGTGAAGGCCAAGGGTCGACCTTCCTGCATTAAGACTGCCCCAATACCCATACCCGAAGCATCACATTCAATCGCAAAGGATTTGGTGAAGTCGAGTAGTGCTAAGACTAGAGTGGAACACATGGCATGTTTGAGAGTTGTAAAGGCCTGTTTTGCTTCATCATTCCAGAGGAATGATTTTTTCTTGAGGAGTTGAGTGAGGGGCCTAGCAATGCAACCATAATTGCGGACAAATTTGTGATAGTAGCCTGTGAGACCCAAAAGTTCTCTCAGGTTCTTCAAGGTCTTAGGTTGAGGCCAATCCTACATTGCTTGGATCTTTTTGGGGTCCACCTTGACACCTTCACGCCCCACAATGTGGCCCAAATACTCAAATTCTTCCATGCCAAATAGCACTTGGACATCTTGACAAATAATTTATGCATGCAGAGCAGTTGCAAGAGCAAATCTACATGATGAAGATGTGTGGCCTAGGTGCGACTGTAGATGAGGATGTCATCAAAGAAAACAAGGACAAATTTTCTGAGATATGGTTTGAGTAGGTGGTTCATAAGGCTCTGAAAAGTGGATGGGGCATTAGAAAGACTGAATGGCATAACCAGGAACTCGCAATGGCCTTCATGAGTTCGGAAAGCAGTGTTTGGAATGCCTACTTCTTTCATGCGAATTTGGTGGTAGCCCGAGCAAAGGTCGAGCTTAGTAAGGAATTGAGCCCCATTTCATTCATCCAGAAAATAATCAACAACCGGGATGGGAAATTTGTCTTTGACTGTCAACTTATTAAGGGCCCTGAAGTCTGGATACATACGTCATTCCCCATATTTCTTGAGTACCATGACCATCGGTGATGAATAAGGACTAATTTTGGAATGAATGACGTCTGCTTCCAAGAGTTCCTTGATTATTTTTTCTATCTCATTCTTCTGGGTGAACATATATCTATATGGGCACACATTTGGTGGTTGGGCCCCTGGGACCAAAGTAATGCTATGATCATGTTCCCCTCTCGAGGGTGGAAGCTCATGAGGCTTGTTAAAGACTGGAAGATGGTTGTTTAAGGTTTGATGCATCTCAGGATGAATATGAAGAGAATTGGGTTCGAAGGCCTGGATGGCATTGAATTGAGCTATAACTCCGTGGTGGCCCTTTTTTAACAATTTTTCCATCCAATGTGAGCTGATGATAGAGGGAGCTCCCGCCTAGAGTCCGCGGAGGGTATGTGTGTGGTTGTTCTGCTTAAAGCTCATATAACTCTTGGAAATCAATTGTGATTGGGCCAAGTGTGCGCAACCATTCAGTACCAAGGACAATGTCACACCCTCCCATGTGTATGGAAAACATGTGGGTCTTTAACTGATAATCCCCCATTTGAAGTTTGACATTTTCACAGCGGCCTTCACATTTCATTGTCCCCCCCATCAGCAATTTGGACCTAGAAGTTAGAAACTGCTCAGACAAAACAATGCACTGCTTTCGCGACTCTTTGATGGATAAAATTATGTGTACTTCCACTATCAATAAAGACTACTATTGGGTGATTCTTAATAAAACCTCTAATTTTGAGAGTTTGGGGTGAAGAAATCCCTACCAAAGCATGTAGCGAGATACTTGGTTCTTCAGGTACTTTGTCCTACTGGTTGTCCTCTTCTTCCTCCTCTAGTTCCTCAAGTGGTGAGGCTTCCATTGTATGAACTGTGATCAATAGCATCGATTTGAAAGAATTTGAGCTTCTTGCATTTGTACCTAGGGGAGTATTTCTCATCACAGTAGTAACATAATCCTTTCTTTCTTCTTTCCGCCATTTCTGCTGGTGACACCTTTTGAACCTTGAGGTTTTGGGTAGTGCTTTGAGCTTGTGGGGGGAAACCCTTGGCAATGAAATTTGGGCGATTGGACAAGGCCACTAACACATGTTCGACTTCATGAGTTATCTTGCAAGCATGCATCCATGAGCTAGGGTGGTGCAGTTGGATGTGGGCTTGTATGGATTCTTTGAGACCACTGACAAAACATTCCACATAGAACTCATCATGTAGACCTCCAGTGTGGAAAGCTAAGGCTTAAAAGGTGGCAATATATTCATTCACTATTCCTATTTGTCGAAACTTAGTGAGACAACCCAAAAAGTCAAATTCATGGTCAAAGTGATCTATAAGATCTTTTGTGAATGTCTCCCAAGTCAAGGGCCTTCCATAGCAACGTTGATGCCATTGCCACCATTGCCATCTTTCATTGTCCAAGTACATGATACCCAAACTAAGTTAAGTTGCATTATCCAAGATGTAATTCAGTGTGAAATATTGCTCCATTTGTGCTATCCATGCAACTGGGCAAGAGCCATCAAATTTATACATGTCCAGCTTGGGTGGTTGCAGATGGGATTGTTGGTGGTTGCCAAAGAGGTGAAGAGACTAGGTAGCACCCTCACTATTTTCATTGCCAATATATGCCTCCTCGCATGCCTCCACCTTGCCCTTAGAGAGAGTTGCATTTAATTTTTTCAGGTGCAACATGACCTCATTCAATGTTGATTCAAGTTTGTCGATCCTCTCATTCGCCATAGATTGAGCTCTAGTTTCTACCATGCATCGATCCAATGTACTTGAAATTTGGGACTGCCAAATTTTTTTGGCACTAACAATTAAATGGTACCACCTTGCTTAGCTCGTCATCCTAATTATTATGGGCTAGGTCACCAATAAACGCCTCGGGGGGGGGTCTCAGGCTTTTTTTTACTCTGGATGGAGTTTCACACCTTGATTACGAGTACTGCAGTAGCCAAATCCCATAAATGTCAATGCTGCCAAAAGTCCTGCGAAAATCACACCCTGGTATAGGAACCCACACAACTACTAGATCTGGATGGCAGATCTGATGGATCTGAGAGATCTGAATGGTTGATCTGAGAGATCTGAATGACGGAACTAATTGTTAATATGGATTTGATGGATCTAATAGATCTAAATGGCTAACCTGATAGATCTGAACGACGGAATTGATTGATGGTGTTGCAAAAAAAAAAAACCCCACTTGCGAGATCTGATCTGGCAAAGAATATGCGTGATCCAGAGATAGAGAAGAGAACTATGGTCTTGTGGAGTGTTAGGTGCTATAGATAGCAATATACATAAGGGTCTAATAGTAGTACTCAACCCAATTTTTCAGGGCACTAACCAAGGAGGATCAACCGTACCCTTAGCCGTACAACCTGATTACCCTATTGTACGCATGAGTAATCACTCCAAGTGCTATTCTCAGTGTACTGTAGCAGCAAGATGGCTGACAGTTTATTTATGGCAAGGTTTCAAGGGAGCTAGGGGGCTTTCAATATACCCAGAGGGTACATGGAAGACAGTCCATGCGCAGTTCTGTCTAATGCGCTACCACTCGAAGGGGTGCCCACAGGGGTTACAAGGGAGTCCAACAAGCGTGACCACCTATTGTATTTCATGTGTGCATGCCTCCCCAAATTCGTAGGTTTATGCGATCAACAACAGATCCTGTGGTTTAAAGATGTCAAAGCATGCCTCTAGCCAAAAAAAAAAATTGTTAAAAATTGGAGATCCCACCATCCCTGGAAAGAGCTCTAATACCACTTGTTATGGTCTTAACCTGCAAGACGACAACAAAATACCAAATATGCGAAGAAATATACCTAGAATATAGAACAATGAGGAATAAAAACAAGTATTTTATTATTCAGAAAGCAATGTTCACTTTCCTCTTCAAGGGGGCAACCTCCAACAAAGCTGAGCTCAAGTACAAAATAAGACACAATGCTCCTTGAGGGGAGTCTCTATCCTTTATATAGGATTCATATCTGCAATACCATGGGGCAATACCATGGTTCTTATTAATAACATCTATCTAATACCATGGACCATTTGCAACTAACTGTGGTCCCTTCATTAAATGCGGGTTAACCACTTACAATTATTAGTATGGGCTTTATTGAATCTTTACTTACTATAACTATGACTCGATCCTATTACATAAATAAGGGGGTTAGGGTCAGACCCTAACAAAAGTTGATATGTCCCACAACCATACAGTGGCTAGCACAATGTCCTAGTCTTTTATTCGATAGAATTAAAAAAGCACCCATCTTTTCACTTTTAGATGGAAAATTCAACTATATCACAATATTGACTACTAATTCTCCTTTATCCACATCAATAGATAATGTGTGTTTACCTTCGCGTGCATAAAGAAGCCAAAGAGAGCTTTCTCTGCTAGGTGATTTTCTTGCTCCATGTTAGAGTTTGTTGTTAATAAAAATAATTCATTACTTGAACTAGCCCAAAATAATTTGGCATGCCTCTTATTCTTAAGATATTCCACCCTCTTCTTTGTCTTCTTGCCTCAAATGTTAGTACTAAAAAACCCTTCCTTTTTTCCCTACTCCCATTCTTCATAGAATTGAGCATCTAACCCTAACCCTAATCCTATACCAACTGATTTGAAACTCTGCAACTCCATGCTCTTGTCTTCCATGGTTTTGGGCATCTTACCATAACCCTAACCCCTTTATTGAAAAATCTAATAACTTTTTAGTCAAATCCTCGTTAATGACCTGGAAGGGACTAAGGAGTAACTTTACCTATGAATATTTTTCATTAACAACTTTCTCTCTCCATAAATGAGAGTACGACTTTGTTGGGTTGTGTTATATTCTTTCCACGACTAACCTACGTAGTGAACCGGGGGGTTAGAGGGGGGGCGGAGCCCC
>APFE030805230.1:7765-26715 GCA_000404065.3 Pinus taeda
CTAGTCATACAGAGAAAAGTAACTAGAATTAGCACAAGTAGTACAAGAACCACCCAAAGAGCTACACCAACTTGCTAACAGGTGCTCACAAACACATATGATGTGCACAAGGAGTCACATCTACACCGTCAACTAATTCAAGGCAAATTGGGCACTCTCCTCTTTCATCCTTATTGATTTATTTGAATGAGAATCTCCATGAACCTATAAATAAAAATAAATGCCATATTTTATGTCAAACCAAAATCACAAAAAAATAAATCATACTATTATATTTCTTTTCCACATATTAATGGAGATGTGCTTGCCTTAAATCTTGTATACAAAATTGTATAAAAAAACATTTTCAGCTTTATTAAACTCACACTCAATCACTTGTACATTAGTTGGAGGAAGAACCAGAATGAGTAAATATTCATGAACAAACATTAGGAATCACTCAAAGGGACTTAACATCAAAACCAAGATGAAAACCTAATTGTAAATTCATACCTGCCTTCTGTGTTAGTATTGTTTTTTTTCCTTTGTAACATTAATGGCCTTAAGATAACCTGAACTAATTTCAAGCCACGTTCATCACCTTCCTCAAATGGTTTTTTAAATTACTTTATACCACCCAAACACCATACGGTATACTATTCAAATTATGACATCTTAATAGAATTTATAAAATTGAAATTGTAAGATGAAATCAAAATTTTGCAACAGTAAAAGAAAGTACATGTAGGTTTTAATTTTTTTGAACAATGCAACTACTTAATGCATTTTAGCACTAGAGAATTTGCATTCTTTATTACATATTTTCAAAACCCTAGCTATAGCACATATTTGCAAAACCCTCGCTACAGTAGAAGTAAGGTACTTAACATGATGGTGAATTAACATTTTGTAGAAAGCTTTCGTGATAGTTTAGTTGAAGCTGGAAATACTAATTTTGATTGTGGGTACATGGAGATTCAATACATTTTTGTATTAAAGAACAAAAATATGCCAAAACACGATTATAAATTATATAGAAAAAAAAATAAAAATTATAATACCATTAACATCTTAAGTGTGCAGGTAGTTTTAAAGGACTCAATTATATTAAAAAGAAAAAAAAAAGATTATACTACCATTAACATCCTAAGTGCGAAGGTAGTTTTAAAAGACTCATTCCTGGTAAAAAGGCACAAGATGATCCTTTTAGACTTTAAGCAAAAAAAATTCCAAATAGAAATAAATCCTTATTAGCCCATCATAAATAAACCACATAATGCATACAGTAAACAAATCCCAAATAACAAGGCAAAAAGAAACTCAGATACAAGCAACCATAACTTTAGATGCAATTTTGAAATTTACAAAACAATGTAAAGTAAAATATACACTTTCAACCGTTATGATATAAACAAAGCAAGAGATATTTGTAACTATGCCCGAGCCCCACAAAATGTGAATGGGGAAATTGCATTTCCATTTGAAGCTCCGATACTAAACAATTATGCAATTGAAGCCATCCATTTTATCCTACTTGCTTCACTTTTAGAAACCTTAAGGGAATGTATTAGTTATATGAAAAAGGATGAATATGCATGTAGCCGCCATATATTCATAAATATTTTTTCATATTGATGATATTTACTAGAGTTTTTCCTACGTATATGGTTGTGCTTAGTCATAATGTAATGGCAAAACAATCAAGGTAGAATGTACAGTGTCACAAAGGGCCAAAAATCACAATTGGTTGAAAATAATCATGAATAACAAGAAAATGAGAGATCAAGCAAACATAAGATCATGAGGTTAAGGGTGCAAAAATCACAATGAGTTGAAAATAATCATGAATAACAAGAAAATGAGAGATCAAGAAAACATAAGATCATGAGGTTAAGGGTGTTTAGAGTCACAAGTTGAAATCATTATCAATTATGTGAATTCCTTATAAATCGAGAGTAAAAGAAAATGACATTCAATGAATAAGAGAAAGAGTATGTGATGAAATTATGTGAAAATTATATTTACTTTTAGGTCCTAGGGTACTAAAATTTGTCAAGCATGCCTGCTAGGTTGACATATTATTCTCATGTAGGTCGTCAAATGTAATTTACAATGTCATATCGAGTTCAACCATGTCCAAGATTCTTATGCATTACATGTTTGCACTTAAGGAAACCTTATTTTCTTGTATAAACCCACGTTTTCCCATAAGTGCATACAATTTTACGTTAAAGACGCATAACATTGAATATCCCGTGATTATATATCTTATATATATATTTAAAGAGATCTGTTGGAATATTGCTCATTGTAGTAACAAAAGGTCGAGCAAAGAAACAGGTGTAAACCAAATATATACATGTTGGTCCAATTGATTTCATTACGTATGTTTTATGATAGCTTATTTGATGACGGTAACAATTTTTTTATAAGCAAACTGCATAATTCTTGATGAGACACTTAATCATAAGTAGCAAAGCCTCTCTCTTTATAGGAAAATCAAATGAGGCATAAGGATGATAGCTTGTAGAACCATGGTCAGCCCATATAGGGATGAAAATGTCCGTGTTAAAGAGGTTTTCACATTTCGCTAGTGATCTTGCAAGCTTATGATAAACGATCCTTGTGAAGGTCAAGGTTAAAAAGCGCCAATTCAAATATGGACTTTAGTAAGTTTCAAATGGCGACACAAGAATACAACCTTAGGGAATTCTTAATACGTGTCAAAGTATTTTAGCTTGTACACACTTCACTCTAGTTGACCTAATTTTTAAATTTCAGTTATATTCTGATATGTCAATATCTTAGCAAGTTATAACTTCTCAATAATTCCCTTTTTTTTATTGTTTCGAGGTTGTGGATTGTTCTACATAGTTTCCAATTATGAAAACACGTAAGGGAAATATCGAGAATAATTCAGAACAAGCCTGAAAAGATTACAGGAATCTAGTCTTCCCACACACCCGCCTACTTGTATGGACAAGGCTTGCTTTATTTTGAAAACACATAAAATAAGATTAATGGGTTTTTACCATTCAAACCATCTTTTTGGGAAAAAAAATCTAGAGAGTTCGTCGCGTCAGACAAATTTCTATGAGAAAAAACTTAAACTTAAGTAGATAAACTAGATTGATTAAAAATTCATAAGCATTTGTTGCAAGCCTCCCCAGCTACAGTGAGAATATGGGGATGCCTAATAATCACATAGTTACATTATTTGGCCTTCCACTTTGAACTAAAGAAACAAGGGAAAATGTTAATAAGCATGTATTGAAGGAGAATAAAGGAACAATATACACAAGAAGAAAGTAAAACCAATTTTGTCCCTAGTAAAAAATAAAAGTTTGTAGACATTTCAAACTAAAATAGAAACAAGGAAGAAAACAAAGAGAAAATAGGGTTGTATTTAATTTAGTGGTTGTTATGCCAATGAATTCTCTTCCATCAAGAAGAAAGGGCCAAGCATGTGTCTAAATGGGCGATGGTTTTCAAAAACGTTTACAATAGTGCAACACATTCTCTGGAATCTCGATCTCCTTAAACAACTTCAACATTTTGTACTTTGTATCTTCACTTCCTTTCCAAGAAATGCTCACGTTACCATCCTTTATTTTTTCTCCTTTTTCTTTTCCCTCTTATCCTTGTTTTTTATTCCATTCACAATCTTATTTTCCATTCCATTGGAAACTTACTTTGCATTTCTATCATCGATGATATCTTCCATGTTCTTCTTCTTCCTCTTTTTCTTCTTCTCTTTCACTTAGTTGTGTATCAATAGAGACATAATTTTTTGGTTTCTCAAGAGAAGTTGAGGCCTTGATTTTTTGGTTTCTCAAGAGAAGTTGAGGCCTTGAGCTGGTGCTTATTCATGTTCTTCCTATGAGAAAGGATTTGAATCAAATCAATATTAGGAATGGGCATCTGGCCATCAATGAGCTTTTTCTCCTTTCCCATTTCATAGGTTTGATTTTTGTATATCAGTGTGCAAATGAGAGAGAATTTTAAGAGTAGATTTGATGAGATTTATAGAACATACACCACATTGAAGATACTCTACCGCATGTATGTTTCTTTATATGTCCCACAACTATGTCACAAAAGGCATTATTTATTTTAACAAAATTTAGGGTTTAACATATCACTTGTTGAATTAATGTGCATTACAAAAACTGAAATTAAAACAAATTATAGGACATGAGAATGAAAATCATGACTATGGTTCACCAATGACTGAATGAAAGGAAAATACAAATAAAGGAGTAATGGTCAATGTGTTGTTATATAAAAAAGGTCACAAAAAATGTTATCACATATTAGAAAAAACTGAAATTAAAACACATTCAACAACATGAGATTGATAGCTATGACTATGGTTCATCTATGACTAAATGGGAGGCAGATAAAAACTAGGCAGCAATGGTCAATGTGGTGGCAAACATTGTGGAGGCTTCTAACAAAATTATACTTATGTGGTCAAAAGAATTTGACATCTCCTAATTGAAAGGTCCTTCAATGATTCAATTTGAAAATGAGATGTATGGAAAGTTACCTAAATAAGCTTCAACAAATTGAAGTGATATGTAGAGTATGTTATATAACACCATTATATAAATGTGATGTGTAACTACAATGCTTATAAGACAAATTATAAAAAAATAAAAATAAATCCTTAGTGTGAGAAAAGAATACCAAGCGTTAATTCAATTTGTTTTTTTATCTTCGAGGTGCATAATAGACCTAAAGATAAATGGTCAATGAAAACCTGGATGGCCAATTTAGTGTTTGCAAGAGGAATTAGTATAGAAGAGATTATCAAGTAATATATAATAAGGTTGGGCTAGCTAGAAAATCAAACTTATGTATAACCTTATGCAAAACATACTTAATAAAGGGAAATACACCTCATTTCATCAAGATATGAGGATCCTATGGACTCTCAATTTTCCCCTTAGTAATACATGTCACATTTCACACCGTACAGTTGTTTAGAGAAGTGTTGTTGCTGAACAATCTTGGATTGCATTGAATGAAGCTAAATGAAGAGCATATTCATCCCTTCTCTTAGAAGATGCTTCATATATGCTTCATATAAGTAAATTGCAAATAATACAACTTGGGTGTTTGTATAAGTAAATCTATGTACAAGCTCCTATCTTGCGAACAAATTTACATCTCGCGAACTTTAAAGATTCCTTAAATTGGCACATTTTCCAAATGAAAATGCAACCCATTTTGAACAATCATTGAAACTTAGAAATCCAAAAAAAAAAAAATCTTCTCATCAAATGTTTAACCCACTAGCCTAAATACTACAATTATATACCATAATTAAGCTTCTTAGTAGTCTCTTATGAAGTAAAACCTATCATTGTGATAAGTTGTTATGCCATTAACAGAGTGCATTAATCATTAGAGTAATTAGTTATATGGATATGATAACTATTTCGTAGAGTTCAAGATTAAAAAAATATAATTGGGGGCTCATACTACACATCAACTAATGTGTCTAATATGTTTATAAACATTTCCACAATTTAAATCTAGTCATCCTGCTTGAACTACATTGAACCATGTTTTTTTCAACATTAATCTTGACATCTCACTTTGTTAATAACATGTTTGTAAAGTGCAATTTGTCACAAGGATTCTCTATTCATGACTTTAATGATTGCAAGATGTTTTTAATGAGTGGATTGGTCTTTTAACTATAGTGTTTGTAATGCTTTCAATGTGTATATTTCTTTCATTTTCCTTCCATTTACCTATTGGTGTCACCATGGCAGTGATGTGCCCCTGGACACCACACACGTGTATTGGTTTGTGCCTGGACACCACACACCTGTATTGGTTTGTGCAATTGGTACGTACATAGTAGAGACATTTTGAAAAAGCACACACACATGTATTAGTTTGTGCCTGGGCACCACACACCTGTATTGGTTTGTGCAATTAGTACGTACATAGTAGAGACATTTTGAAAAGCACACACACCTGTATTAGTTTGTGCCTGGACACCACACCCCTGTATTGGTTTCTGCAATCAGTACATGCATAGTAGAGACATTTGGAAAAAGCACACATTATCACTGAACAACTTCTGAAAAAGCAAATATTGATTGCATTCCTCAAACTATGGTCCTTCCTAACTGTTGTAGTTCATTTATACTACCGCCTTACAACGTTTCTTTTGTAACATATAATGTAATTACTAGTAATATATATTTTTAAAATTTATATTTACAAATTATTCAATAATGTAATTAATGATATGGAAAATTAACTTTTAAAATATAATTTTATATAAATACTCAAGTGAAAACAAAATCATTAAACTTTCATCTCCTAATTTTTTTTTTTTAGTTAATATTTATAAATTATTCAAAATATATATTTACACAAAAATTTAACTATGAAACATCATTTTTTATTAAGATTTGAAGAATTTTAAAGTGAATATAAAATACATTAAACTCTACCTCATATTTTATTAAATTCAAATTTTATATTTATAAAATTATATATATAGTGATTCACCGGAAAATGTTGATCTTCAAAAATATCATTTTATAGAACTTTAAATAAGTAGCGAAGAAATCGAAACAGAAAACATTTAAACTTTCATCGTCGTAATTTTTTCTGTCCTAGGAAATCACAAGCTTAATTTTAAAATGCTAAAGAGTCTGTAAGGGAGGATGAACCTATTAAAAAAATAAGAGCGGAATAGTGTTGCCGCAGGCCAGGCTAAAAAAAGGGGGGCTGCTCTTGATTTTAAGAGTACCGCCAGCAAATCCGCTTAAGACTTCTACTCACACACGTCGATATCAAGTTATAATCTTGCAAGATATTCATTTAACCAGTACCAGAATTTTTGAAGTTATCTTTCTGAACCCCAACGTTTTTGAGATTTTAAAATTACGCCCTGTGAACTTATAAGCATAAAAATAACTATCAATTTGTCCTAATTCATTCAGAAGCTGTCCAATTTTTATCTTGGTCTGTTATTCTTACCGGTTTCTCATTGAATAAAAGCACTAAAGTTCAGAATTGTCGGTTTGAAGTTCAGAATGGTCAGCTTACTCATTTGACTGCTAAATTTGTTAAATTTACTGGGACATGCATATTTTATTTTCTGGGACATGCATATTTTATTTTTTAATTTTAAATGGTTGTTTTTTTTAAAAGAAACCTATAGTCTTAACCCTTAGACCCACTCAACTAAATATAATAAAATTATAATTAAAAAATATTTATATAATTTAAAATCAATTTATTTTTAATTTTTTCAATTAATATATATTATATATAATATATATATTAGTTATTATTTTATAGTTAAAGAAATACAATGTTATTATTTTATATAATAGAATTATATTATTATGGAGTTTAGGTATTAATTTTATAGTTTAAAGAAATAAATTTTATTATTTTTATAATTAAAAATTATATAATTATGGAGTTCATGTATGTGTGTGACATTTAGTTATTGAAATTATATTATAGTGGTGGGTATTGAGATAAAAATATAAAAACACACAAATATATTTTTTATTTGTCAAATGATGGTATATATAAATACAAAAAGTGTTGTTGAAAAATAAACAAACTAACTTGGACACATAATCAATTGGTTGAGGGAATATTTCAACCATACACCAATATAGGACGACTATTTTGATGGAATCTCTCAAGCAACCAATTAGACTTAAACAACCTCCTAAATAATAGGAATAAATTCAATAACACACATTGAGATAAATGGGAATTACATAGTCTAACACTCCCCTTAATCACTACTTCTCTCAATGTCAATCAATACAATGAAAACAAAGTCTCGTGTTTACAAATAAGATCATAAAGTTGACTTCCATATAAAGAAACAACCATCCACTGAAATGCATGAGTGCCCAACTCTTGCAATCACTAGTGTACTAGGATGTCCCTTCACGTACCTGATTCGTTCAAAAAATATGTCTTTATATATATAACTCCTCTTCCAGCATTATCATCTTCACCTTGGTCCAATGCCTAGGGTTTTCTCGACTGACCCTCAATTATCCTCAAGGTCTTCTCAATTGACCCTCCCACAAGTGGTTTCTAAGTAACCACAAACCACAGTACACTACAAATGGCGGTATGACTCACATCCAATCACAATCACCATTCATGGAGATACCAACTACTCCATTAACTCAAATATAACTATGTATACTTGCTTATAAACATATGATCTTGAATCTACAATTATTTAACACATGATCACCTACATTTGTCCACCATTCACTCCTAGCTATTGTTCCAACATTTGTTGTTATAGTACCTCCAAGAGCATTTTCTTGAGTTGTTCTTATCTTTCCTTTGGATTTCTTCACAGTGAACATTCTTTTTCTCTCTTGTACCTCAATATAATTGGTTATTAATATCCATATAAAAATAAAACCATCTCTCGAGGTAGATGGGTACCATGCATTGTACTTGTTAATTATCCGTGAATCATTTTCACCTACATGGTTCATCAATCATTTTAAACTCTCTTTGAATTGGTTCCTTATATTCTGACTCCACCTCACATTCCCCTGCCCCTTTTAATCAAAGACTAACTTCTTCCATTACACACCAAGCTTAGATACGATTACACCTGCCACCCTCATACCTAGTGGTTAATTCCACAACTTAATGTTACATCCTCTCTCTACATAAAGCACTATATGCCTATCTTAACAGAGCTTACAACACACAATTGGTGTAATCAACTTGGACCAATATTTTGGGGTTTCAGGTACAACCAATCATGTACCCCTTACAACACATATACATCATTACAACAATTTCAATTCAAGTACAGTAAGCATTGACATGAAACAAAGATTAACAACTTTCCTATATGACAATCATCTACCAAAACATATTTAAACTTCATCACAATGCATCACTTTCTATTACTCGTTTACCTTCTCTAAAATTATGCACAAATTTAGTGCCTTCATCTTTTCAACATCTATGTTTAGTATCTCTCTTGAGTTTCCATACTTATGTGGGATTTGTTAGAGTATCCAATTCCAATAAACCACTATAATTCATACTAAATTGGCTAGAATTATTTGCAATGATTATATTTATGAAGTTCCATAACATGACAAGAAAAGGAACTGTAAACATTGCAAAAATTTTATGCATTTTTACAAGAAGAAACCCAACACACTAATAATGGTTATTGAGCCAAAAATATTGTTTCTTAAAGCTTCGTTGATTCCTCGATAGAACTAACCTAGGCCTTTGCATCCTCTTTCAAGAATTCTTCAATGATAAAGTAGCTAAAGTAGCTAATATTTGCAGAGGAATGAACAATCAACTTGACTGTAATGCGTTTAAGATAGGCCTAAACAATTTCATGCTTAATTAATCATTCTAATAGTTCTTTTGATTTAAAACTAACAAATACACCATCTCTCCTTCCTGGATGAAGGCAGAAAGCCATATATAACTCTAAAAGAATTCTTCTTTCATGATGATAGGAAGAGGCTCAGAACCTCGAAATCCATCACGCTAAGGGACATGAGGATGAGAGTCAATCCGAATATCATACACATAAAAAGAACTAGTGGTAGAATTATGAAAAGTTAAATACAGAACACAGAAACTATAAACACAAACAAATACACTTTGCATTCATCTAATGTACATATAAATATAGGGAGTGTTGTTTAAAGATAGAGAAACTGATTTGGACACATAATCACTTGGTTGAGGGAATATTTCAACCAATACACACTAGTTGGAGGGAATCTCTCAACCAAGAACTAGGCTTAAACAACCTCGTAGAATATAGGAAAAGACTTATTAACGCACATTGAGACAAGTGATAATTATATATTCTAACACATTTAAGATCAAAAACATTTGTTTAGATGAATCCTCTTGATATTCATAGAGGAGAAACAATTCCAATTAGAATTAGGGCCACATTATCTTCCATCACTCTGATACTGTTTTTTTTTTGCTTCCTACTCTAGTTTCTCATATTTAATGCCTACTCCATTTGCTTGCATTTATAAATATTACCTACATGTCTTTTTTATGTCTACTTAAGTCATAACAGTAAGCACTAGGGATCAAAATTGATTCAATGTAGATATCATATCTTATAATTTATAAAAAAATTCAATGTAGAATAAGTAATATTCATTCATTTTTGTGGACAAAAGATATTCGTATTTATGCGTTATTTTGCAAATTGTGTTTTGCATCATAATTCACATATGCACTAGTCATTAAGCTTATAATTCTTATGGAAAAATACTTTTGTAAGTTATGTTTCTTTTATAAAAAATTATATTGTTGAGAGTTTAAATAGTTTTTTTTTTTTTTTAATATTGTAGTCATATCCATAAAATAATACTATATTTTTGGATGCCTTCAAAAAACTCATTGCAATTGGTTAAAAGATTGCACCACTTACTTTTGAAGAAAGAAAAATAATTTTATTGTATTTGAGAGATGATGTTCATGAAATGAAAAGGTAAATGGTTTTGTTGAATTCCTTCCACATGACTTCTATATATATTATAAGCAAATAGTTCAATTGAATTCTCTATATGATTAATTTATAGAGTGCAGGTAAATGTTCTTATTACATTTCTTCATATAATCCCTATACAAATTGTAATACTAGTGAACCAATGTTATTTATGTATACTCCTTACTAAATTTCTTTCATATAGTCTTTATAAATTGTAATAGAACCAAAGTTATTTATCAATACTCATTTAAGTGTATTTAAAAGAAAAATATAACATTTAAGTGTATTTAAAAAAAAATTATAACGTTTAAGTGTATTTGAAGTTGTGATTCGTAGATAAGATTCTTGTTTGAGATTTTCACAATTTGACTTAATACCATACCAAAATGTGATATATAAAATATATGTTAAAATTATTTTCCATTTTTATATAAAAATAATAATTTATGTTATTATTAATAAAGTTATATTAAATTAATCTTTCAAATTGAATGACCATTATTTCCTTAATGTGAAGCAAGGTTAACCAATTAAAGTTATATTAAGTTAATCTTTCAAATTGAATGACCATTATTTTCTTAATGTGAAGCAAGGTTAACCTATTGGTTAAATACATTGAATTTGCAACGTCAACTTTGCTCAGTTGCTGGCAATTATCCAAAGATTACCAGCAATGACAACAGCAGAGCAATATATTTCTTTAGCAATTTTTTTTTTATTTCGAATAAGTTGTGGGGCTGGAATTCAGTCGTAACAAATTCATCCCTTTATATTATAAAAGGATTTTAAAACTCATATCATGTGAAATAATTCTATATCACGATTTCAATAATCAAAACCATTTCAAAATTAACAGCAGTAGTGACGCCTTCAAATTCATACGAAATTTGCAAAAAAGAAATAGTGTACAGAGTCAACTCACCCGGCACGTCATGGCATATGTCATACAACAGTATGCAGCGCGCCATAGCTCTTCCACCAGTGGTTCATTGACTCACTATGTGCAGGCCCTGAAAGCAAGAGAGGTATTCAATATCTTACCATACACAGAAAAGCCTGAAAGGCTATTCTGGTGCTTCTGGTGCTTCAGGTTCGCCCCCTTTTTCACGTTGAAATTCCCCGCCTCTGTCTCTCCTTGGAAACATTCTGGGTTTTATGCAGCCAATGAGTTCTACTTCTTCTGAGAAGCTGTGATCTGTACAATTAGAGACGTACTCTATCCCAAATATCAGCGAAATTTAGTAAAGAACTGGCAGAGATCGATGAACTCAAATGGAGCTACCACATCTGGAACAAACGGAGGAAATTCAGCAGCACCCAGAACGCAATCAAGGCGACCCAAATGTAATTTCTTCCCATCTCTGTAAATTGTTTTGTGAGCAAAAAGTTATAAAGATTTCATCTGGGAATCATCTGCCTATCCTATCAATCAAAGTACACTTGATTTTACCTCTAATCTGTAATCATCTGGTTATTATTGTATTATATTGCTTCACTTGTCAAAACAAGATATGCATTAAACCTAATTTTACTATAGTTCTGCTCAAGTAGAAGATTGGGTTGTAACGAGTTGACGGTTACAGAAAATTGAAATCGGGTAACAGTACTAAATTCCATTTTCGGTGCAGTATGAATCCAGCGCGGTTATTTTAGTTTTTTGACGATGATGTTAACATATTTCATATTTGACCCCATCCACTCATAACAGAGACACGCCCACCCAAAAAAATCAAAACAAAATCTTGTACCCAAAAAAATCAAAACAAAATCTTGAAGACAAGAGTAATCAATCACAATATTTTTTTTTAAATAGATTATTAACACTTAAAAATTAAAACGAGCACAACTATATGGTTGAAAATAACCAGTCTTTTATGCTAATGGGCAGGCTGGGTATTTGTTGCCGAATTATATTATATTAGTAAATTATATTATATTAGTATATTTTTAATGTGGTTGATATATTTTGATCACTGTTATTTTGTATCTCAATTGGCATGTAAAAGTTCGAAAATGTTTCTCATAATATTAGTAAATGTGGTTGTGTTAGTTACAATTGATGTGTGGGGTGGATTCAATGACCATGGTTGACCATAGTTGACTGCTGATAACGTCAATCAAGGTTGAGCAGGCTGACCATGGTCAAGACTACATTAATGTTAATGCTAATATTACATTAACATTACAAAAATGGTTACATTAATGATTGAGATGGTTGATAGGGTTGACCATTATTGACCATATTCAACAAGAGATTTTGATTGTCCATTATAGTTGACCATGTTCCACCATTAGGAGTTAGTAGAGCATGGAATGTTTTAGGTTGATTATGGTTGACCAAAGATGACCATACTTTATCATGGTTGACCATATTCAACCATAGAGACTTTGATCAATGTTGACCACGGTTGAGTATGGTTGATGATATTCATCCATGGTTGACCATATTCAGCCATGGTTGACAATGGTTGACAATATTCAATCATGGTTGACAATGGCTAATGATATTCAGTGATGGTTGACCATGTTTCACCATATTCAACCGTATAGACCTTGATCATGGCTAACTATGATTGAACATGGTTGATGATATTCAACCACGGTTGATCATAATTGACAATGGTTGATCTTGGTGTACCATGGTTGACCATGACTGACCATAGAGACCTTGATTGACCATTATGGTTGACCATATTCAACCATAGAGATCTTGGTTTACCATGTTCAACAATTATAATCATAGAGCTATTGATTGACCATTATGTTTGATCATGGTTGACCATGGTTGACCTTGGTTAATGATGTTCAACCATTTTATCCATGTTCATCTTAGTTGAGCATGTTTTACCTTGGTTAAACTTGGTTGACCATGCTCAACCATGGTTGATTATGGTTGACTGTGTTCGACCATTCTAACCATAGAGATTTGATTGACCATCATGGTTGACCATGGTTGACTATGCTAGACCATGGTATGGTTGATCATGCTTGACCATGTTCAATCATTCAAACCATGTTGATCTTGGTTGACTTTGGTTGTCCATGGTTGATCATGGTTAACCATCGTTGATCTTGGTTGTCCATGTTCAACCATTCTAACCATAGAGACCTTGACTAACCATTATGGTTGATTAAGGTTGACCACTATGATTAACCATCACTAACCATTTTAACCATGTTGATTTTGAATGACTTTGGTTGACCATTATGGTTGTTTATGGTTGATCATGGTTGACCATGGTTGATTATAGTTGATCATAGTTGATTATGATTGACCATGGTTAAACAAGATTAACCATCATTGACCTTTGTTGACCATGTTGGACCATTCTAACCATGTTTGTATTGGTTGACCATGGGTGATCTTGACTGACCATTTTAACCATGTTGATCTTAGATGACTTTGGTTGACCATGGTTAACCTTAGTTGACCATAGTTGATTATGGTTTGTCATGGTTGCCCATGATTGGCCATGGTTGACCATAAAGACCTTGAATGACCCCTAGAAACCATGGTTGACCATGTTTTACCATTTTAGCTATATAGATATTGGTTGACCATTATGATTGATCATGGATGACCATGGTTGTTCATGGTCAACCATGGTTGATAATGGTTAACCATGGTTAACTATTCTAACCACGTTCAGTCATTCAACTATGGTTGATCTTGGTTATTCATGTTTGACCATTCTAACCATATAAATCTTGATTGGCCATTATGGTTTATCATGGTTGATCTTGGTTGACCATGGTTGACAATGGTAGACCATCGTCGATCATGGTTGACCATGGTTGATCATTGTCGACCATGGGTGACCTTCGTTGACCATTCTAACCATGTTGATCTTGGATGACCATGGTTGACCATAGTCTTCATTGACCAGAATGGTGGTTCATGGTTGATCATGGTTAACCATTATAGTTGATCATGGTCGATCATGGTTAACCATGGTTGACTGTGTTTGATAATTCTAACTATATTAATCTTGGTTGACAATGATTGGCCATGGTTGATCCTTAGTTGACGGTTATAACAATGTTGATCTTGAATGATCTTGGTTGATCATGGTTGACCATGGTTGGCCATAGTTGACCATAGAGACCTTTATTGACCCCTAGAGATGAAGGTTAATCATGTCCGACCGTTCTAACGATAGAGATCTTGGTTGATCATTATAGTTGACCATGGTTAACAAAAGTTGAACATATTTGAACATGGTTAACCATTCTAACCATTTTGGACCATTCAACCATGTTGAGTATGGTTGACCATATTCAACTATTTTAACCATAGGGATCTTGATTGATGACCATGATAGATTTGAGTTGATCATAGTTCACAATGGTTGACCATGTTATGTTTTTAGTATTATTTACATTAATCTTATTATTAATTATATGTATATTATTATTAACTTAATATTAATATTGTTAATAATTTATTATTGATGTTATTAGTAACATTATTATATTATATAATATATTATGTTTTTAATAGAACAACATATTAAATGTTAATTATAATAATGTTATTAATAGTATTAATATTTTCTTTTGGTTTATCAACTTCTCGGTGATCCTGTGGCTTGAGGAACCATTACCTAGGAGCATCTAAGTAGTAAACTTTACCAAGGGATTGCATCTGGCCTAGACCACAACAGCCCTTAGCTGAGTAGATTTTTTAGCATGTTTCCTCCCCCAACACACTGCGCAACCACTCCTTGTGAGGGCTTGACCTGTGGCTTGAGCAGTCTTGACCTAGGAGCATCTAAGTCCTAAACGTTACCAAGAGATCACACCTAGCCTAGGCCACACTAGCCCTTAGCTAACTAGATTTTTTAGCATGTTTCCTCCCCCTAACACACAACACAACCACCCCTTGTGAGGTTTAATCGTGGATGGTCTTGCTAACCAGGCCCATCCTCAACGGGTTGTGGTGGTGGGACTTGACTGTTTTTAATTATTTTGTTAATTTTCTTTTTATCTTATTTTGACTAGGTTAAAATGTTTATGAGACATTACATTACAACATCTCTACCATATTGGGCTGGAAAGGGCCAATACTTCCAAAAAAAAAAACATATTTTTAATTATTAAATTTAAATTATGTAAATTAACATCTATAAAATCTATCATAATATTGAATCGTTTTTTTGACATTTATCAAAACTTTTTTCTTATAAATCTATTTATTTAGTATTTTTACTTTTATAAATGAATTCTAATTCATGTTGGTTTTGGTAATTTTATATTTTTTCCAATTAATTTTAAATGTTGATGGAAGCTTCTAGAATATTGTGTTAGACACCACATACAACAAACTTAATATTCCAGAAACTTCCATCAACATATTATGGACTATGAAAATCTACATGCCATAAATTTAAATTATTAACATCCATCTCTGGTCATGTTGTTTTCTATATTTCCTTTTCCAAAATTTGTGTCAAATGATTATTGACTTCTTTTTTCTTATTTTGTTTTTATCTATGAAAAAATTGGCTACATTTTTATTAAAAAATTAAAATGAGTTACATTATGTATCTATTATTAAATGATAAAGTTCTAATCAATGTGATCACAAAATTAATTTAGCACCATACAAATTACCATCTACCGAAAAAATCTCAAAATAATTTTCATCTAGAATGTTGAGAGTAATATACAATCAAAAAGGAAAAAAACCCTGCTTATAAGCCGAAAGAAAAAATCAAACAGTCCAGACAAAAACACTCCTATAGCATAGGGGTATGCCCTTCCTTCCCAACTACATCATAGACAAAGCCAAAATATGTGTATCCTTCCGCATCATTTAAACCAATTTTGGATAGAGAGTGGATTGTCCCATTTGATTCGCTAAACATATCCTGAATGTCCAAACTCAGGAAAGTTTGGATGAGAAATTCCCTGAACATATGCTGAATGTCGAAACTGATTAAAGTTTGGATGAGAGCACTGATTCGATCCTACTATCTTCTGAGATCTAAAGGATGAAAAATCTATGATATTCTTTGAATCACTGTAGACATGGATGTTTTAGATTGATCTTTTCTTTGCAAATTAGAGAAGTCCTTATTTTGTATCTTTTCAAAAAAAATTGGTATCTTTTCAAAATTAATTCTAAATTATTATTAACATTAAGGTGATGTTATTTTCCAGGTTTATTTTTCTTATTTTCTACATTTATTTTTCTAATTTTTTTTTGTCAATTAACATCAATTTCTACGAACCACATAAACAATATAAACAAATATTAATTATATTTATTTCTAATTTAGACAGTATATCAATGTGAACTGCTCTCTCATTTTGCACTCATAGGCAAAGAATGATTAATACATCCCTGCTAAATATTCCGTCTAAACATTAAACATTAAGGAAGTTCGCATCACCTGAATATTCATGAAAGTTTGGTTTGCCCAAAATTTTGTGGATTCTGGTGAGATGTTGATGTTAATGCTTAGATGTAGATGAGCTCAAAGTTGATAAATCCACGGTATCGAAATTCACAAAGAAGATATAAAGAAGGAAGGGAAGGTAGGGCCTGCCCTATCCTGAGGGCATGTAAATGCAAAACAATGACTTTTTAACATTTTATTCTCCTTTCGACTCATCTGGTTGGATTTTCTCGAAAGTGATTTGGAAAGTGATTATGTTCATGGTAGTGTTATGAGGGAAAGTTCATGGAGTGTTATGAGTGAAATCGTAAACAGATAGACAATGCTCATGAAAAGGATAACAAACGGCTGTTGGAGTTCCTCGATGGAAAGATGTTAAATTGCAGACATGTCATGTCAAGTTGAGTGTGGCTGGTGGGGTTGTGTTTGGATTTTATGCGTGAGGAGGTGATGCAATTGTTATACTGCATAACTTATAACGATGACATCTTTCACTCTTTGTGTTATGGAGGCCAATTAGGGTTTCTCCAGCGAGTGGTACTTACTAATTGGAAGTTGTTGAAATCACACAATTTCCACGTATAGAAGGCACAGAATGTTATTGAAATCACACAACAGCTTAAGAATCAGGATCTCTATTAATTGGCAGAGTTTTCGACTTGCCTGTTTCCATTTTGGGTTGACTTTTTCTCCATGTTTCGAATGTTTGTTAGAACAAAACCAAAAGATTTTCTAAAAATTCAAAATTTATAATCTAAAGTATTTTTTTTCCGAAATGAAAGTATCTTGTTCTTCTTGCTCCGGCAAAGACATTAAATGGCAGCTTTATGAACAGCTATTACATGGTAGCTTGAGTTCAGCGTAAACCACTTTCCCCATTATATATTTTCATGCAATTTTGATAACTTCCATACCTTAAAGCAGGTTGTTCCTTTGGAAACATGAATTCTTAGTCTTTCATTGAAGAACAGACCTGAATACAAGTTGCTCCCTTTTTTATCCCTTTTTTAACAGAGGGAGTTTGTCATTTAAGCTTACTATGTTCCTTTGCATGTTGGTTGTGTATATTTGCATACCATCAATATCTTCATGCCTCCGTTGGAGGATTTTTCAGAGGAAGATAGGCGATTATTACATTTTAAACAATTAGATACATGATGTCAATGTTGAATATTAAATGAATTATTTCAAGCATATTAAGAAGCTAACATTACTATGAAGAACAATACATAAAAAATATATATAAAACAATTAAAAGACCATTGTGTGAGCCAAAACAAAATGCTGCAACTCTCATATATGAATCAACTGCTAACTACATTATTAAATAGTAAAACTAATACTAAAATCAACTCTGGAATAATTCTACTGCAATTACCACTAATTTCTAACACTTTCCAGCAGCACTGACAACCCGAACAATCTGTTGCTTTAATCTCTAACAATCTGCTGCTTTATTTTTGCAGAGAATCACAAAATATGCTGGCTACTTTGTGAGCTAATTACATAACTAATTAAGCATTAATTCTAACACTCCCCCTTAATGATTAATGAGGATTTACTATCTTATCTCTTATTGCCAAAAACTGATCTTTTGCCACTGCTTTGGTGAAGATATTTGCTAGTTGATGCTGAGTATTTATATGCTTTAATTCAACATCCTTCTTCTGCACCAAATCTCTAATGAAGTGATATTTCAGGTCAAAATGTTTTGTCCTGCTGTGATGAACTGGATTCTTTGCTAACTTGATGGCACTTACATTATCACAATAAATTACTGTAGGTTGTTTTTCTCCAATTTCTTCCAAAAATTTTCTGAGCCAAAGAGCTTGTGTACCTGCTGAGGTAACTGCAACATACTCCGCTTTTGTGGATGAGAGGGCAACAATGCTTTGTTTTTTTGAGCTCCATGTAATCAAACCAGAACCAAAAGAGAAACAATTTTCAGATGTGGACTTACGGTCATCAAGACTATCTCCCCAATCTGAATCACTAAATCCAACAAGATTGAACTTTTCAGAAGAGTAGTAATGAATACCAAAATTTAGAGT